>SNQJ01S0113148.1:0-28458 GCA_010110895.2 Picea sitchensis
TATATTGCATGATGCCACATGGCCTGCAATGCCGACCAAACTTCCTTCAGACATACCAAAGTTTGAAGGAAAGGCAGGGGATGACCCCGCCAATCACGTCATGAACTTCCATCTATGGTGTTCTTCCAATAGCATCATTGAAGATTCCGTCAGATTGCGATTATTTCAGTGAACACTTACTGGCCCTTCAGCCAAATGGTATGTGGAAGCAAAATCTGGGTCCCACACGACCTTTGAGTCCTTGGCCAAAGCCTTCTTAACTTTCTTCCAATTACCCATCCGACATGACAATGGTATAGAACTACTGTCCAATTTCAAATAGTCCTTAGCCACCCACATTGCCGACCACATTCATGAGTGGCGTAGGCGACGTAGTTTGTGTAAAGCATAAACTACCAAGCAACAATGTCTTGATTGGTTTCTCAGATCACTTGTCGCTCTCCTCAGGAAGGATGTCGCTTCTACCTTCCCACAATCTGAAGAGGAAGCCATCAGTAAATCTCAACAATACGATCTCATTTACGCACAGTCAGGATACTTGTACACAGTACTTCCCGATCTTCCAAAACCTGTGCCATTTGGCCAGGACAAACCGGTAGCTGGGGACAAGAGCCGGGGGATGTCTCCTCACGTGAGCCGGACTAACCGGTGCTACCATGCATCATAGTCTGGCCAACCACCACCCGATCGCCGGGGCCCCTCAATACCCACCGGTATGGGGCCTTCAATACCCCCCACTTGCTTATCAGCGACCATATCTGTTGCTACGCTCACCCATTGTGGACCACCGCCGGCACCTCCATACATCCACCTCTTCCAAATACAAGTGGTCCCCCTTCCACATCACCCTATAGTACTAGGGAAAGCGTATGCTTCCTATGTACCTTATGGGGCCACACCACCCGCAGAATCCTTCTTTTCCCTTTCCGGGTCCTCCATAACCCATGGCTCTCCCACATCCTCATGCGGAGGTAAACTTTGTTCAGCCCTCCGCTGCTCAACGATGCCAAAGGTTACTGAGCAGTTGAACCACGGTAACCAACTAACCGCCGGACAACAACGGGAGAAAGGGCGGAAGAAGATAACAACATCAATCCACAGTCCAGGTGGGAATCAGCCCACGGCATCCACCTTTGGGGCAGCCAATCCAAGGGACCAAAGGCCAGGCAATAACAACATACGCCAAGGGAGGAATACTGTTTAAACCATTCACCCTTGTGCTTTTTGTGGCGTGTATGGTCATTACGCTCACCATTGCTTACCGGATAAGCTGATTTCAAAGGTTGAAGAGACTCAGGAATTATTCCCCTTCTCTTCGCAACTTTGCCCCTCGGCCGGGCACAACAACATAATGCGCCGCCAACCCCTCCTGCCGTGCTGCCGTCCCTATCCACATCAGGTCATCCATGCAGCAAGCCGAGTGGGATTACCGGCATCCCCACCTCCGGTGAATGATAACTTATAATCCAACAATCCACGTGGACGAACAATTCTCCTCGCGATTGAGGAAGATCATCTGCCAAACCTGTCGTTAGTATCACCGCAGCGGCTTCGTCTACTCTACGTCTTCCGAACCGACCCTACCAGCGGGACCTCGGTTGGTGATCCTCGCCCTCTCTTAAAGACCACCATTACGCATCCCTCGCGTCCCATTGCACAAGAATGTCCAAAACCCACAAGCTAGGGAAGCTCACAACTATAATTTGGTAGACGACTTAGCACAAACCCCGACTGCCATGTCAGTCTTAAAAGTACTTAAAACTTGTCCCACTCAACAGAAACCATTACTTTCCACCCTGGGGGCATTCAACCCTGTCGATACTCGACTCATCACGTTTGACCTTGATAGATGCGAACAGCGTCTTCCCGCCGCAATTGCTATTCAAATGCTGATCAGATCTCGGAACATCACCGTCCTTCGGTGTATCATCGACAAAGGGGCATCCACATGCATCATGTCCAAAATAATATGGCCGAGAATCTTAGTTTGAACTAATACCCTCATATCACATTTACGAGCCTAAATGGATGACCATCACATCTCCAGGAATCTTCCAAAATGTCCCACGTAGAACTTCGAGGCGAAACAATCTCATTGACATTGAAGTTATGGGCGCTCAACTCGATTACAATATCTTGTTTGATCGTACCTACATGTATGCTATGAAGGCGATTAGCATCATCCATCACTTCGGACAATTATGACCCCCACAATGGGGAGAAGATAATGACCATTGATCAAATCACCACATTATGAGCCAAACTCATCTGCTAATCTCGATAACATCCTTCCCTCATTCATACAAATCAAGACATATATCCACTCGTAGAAATGGGCCCTGGAATCTTCAAAGAACCATCCTTACTAGGGACATACCAAGGATCACCACCACTCCCTTCCCCTAATGAAGCCATGGTTTCCTCTAAAGAAACCCGCGGGATCGCATCTTCTCGGAGACTTCCGATTCATTCCTGGCGTCTCATGATCGCGGTACCATTCCAGAACTCCTGGCGCCGCAAATCGACCCTACGGTCCTGAATCAGCACCCACCTCTTCAGGGACCTAATCCTATTTGGGAAACATTTCCTTGACCCCTCACTCAGATTCCCTTATTTTACCCTCCACCAGGTGTACAAGTTTTCCAAGTAGCCGCAATGCTTATTCTCCCTAATATGGTGTTGGAATTTCTAGTTTGGTATTTACATCCACACGAGATGGTCCCTCGCCTGGTGGACTCCCCATGTGATTCCTGACTAGCCTCCCAATGACCCACCACTACTCCCATACTCCCAACTCCCTCTGCTGCAGCCGGGGGCAGGAGAGTTAAGAAGGAGCCCACAGCCCCACATCCTCCATGCATCCCACCGCATGCGCGTTGTGTGACAAGGGTCCTGGAAGCCAACAGCGCCCATCACTGCAGTGCAGATTTGATTCCCCAATCCAGCCCCACACACTTTACTACTCGCTGCCACTCAACCTTCCGGTGGTAAGGGGTTGAAGATAGGTCGCGATGTGCCATCGATGCAGTATGGCCATTGCACTATCATTATCTATGCCTCATTTTTCTGGGCGTGGCTATCGTCGATACGTGACTTCGGGAACAACCGCTTCTACGTCTTCTACAGCACGTGACCGACGGTATTATCCTTTGCTTGATCAATGAGCGCGTAGGATGCCCTTTCTCTCTTTGGGATTCATTGGCTCATTTTACATAACAATGTCAGAGGATCATCGGCGGATGTCGGTGGCGTCGATTATTACTGCTTCAACAACTGCGAGAGCAATCATCGACGTATCTTCACTGTTGAAGGAGCTCCATAGCTATCATCTCTCCGGGCACAGGGGCCTCCTATGCCCCATGGTTTTGGATGACATATATGAAGTTCACCCGTAGCCAGCTCTCCTACTCATTCCCCTCGATTTCGTCATCCCACCCTCTGCCAAAACCTCCTACAAAACCATTTAGCGACCCGTGCCTACCTGCCCAAAAATTGAAACCTATAACTATGCGGGATGTTCAGACCACTAGCACGAAACTTCGCGTCGCTGGAAGCGGATGCCTCGTGCTCGAGGATCACTCAATCTCTCTTTGTCTATATGGCGCTCACGCTATAGTAGCCGGTACAAATGAGGTGGCAATATCGGCCCTCTTGACTATATGTAGGGTTTTGCCAAACTTCCACTCCTCATTCCAGGAGCCCACGACGTCCATTTTGAACCTTTTTCAGCCACGGGATCAGCATCCGCCACCTACATCATGGATCTCCCTGGGCCATTTTTCGTCTTGAGTCCCCGGGGTGCCTTTTTTCTCATACCATGACCAGGTACGCACGCACATTGTAACATTTATCTATTACATATGTTTGATTCTCTTCTGATATTGTTCATTTTGGGTATTTGGTTGTCCTGTGTGCGGTGCTTGGTCATCATCTCGTCACACCCATCGCCGGTATATACTTTCGGTAGCGGCATTATAGTCATCTCCAACATCTTGCGGTGACGTTCCAGTCACACCCTCGATGTTGGCCTTTAGGATCCTTGTCCGACTCTGCGGTACTCACACCTCCATTAACATCTTTAGTACTGAAATCCGGTAGCACTCCTCACCCACATGGAGTTGTCCCATTCATAGCACCTTTGGCACTTTTGACCTCATGTTGTTCTTCATTACCACCCTTCAGGGATGGGAGTCCATATTCTTTCATCATGTTGAATTAACCACATACTTCTTCTCCTCATTTTTTGCTAGCTTCCTATACGGACTCCCAACACATAGCTTTATGGTCATGTTCTTTTCTTTACATGCACCTCCATGGGATCACTTAGAATACCATTTCATCCACCCTCGATTTTCCCATCGTGAACCTATCTTCATTATCTACCTCATCGAGAAACTCACCAATGGGGCCCCAACCTTCATCATTTTTCCCAGAAATTTCTGCCACTCCACGGGCACTCACTTCACCTTTGGGGCACCCGTTTACGTATTTTTCATCTTTCCATTTATTCATTATTTTTATTTTCAGCGCCCTCGGTTTTCCATCCTTTTACTCTTTATGTCATCACCATTAAGTGACCTGCTTTCCTTTTGGCCACACAACCCATGTCACCTTGGTTGGAGCACTACTTCTCATTTTTCCCACGCCGGCATCATCTATATCTTGAGAGTACTACCCGGGTCACTTACCTTTATCCTCTGATTTGTTCACCTTGTCCCACCTATGGAACAACATCCCTTGTCTTGTTGTCCCCTTGACACTTGATCTTGTCAACACAGTTGCAGCCACGCCTTCTATCATACGCCCTCGAGCCAAAGTGCGATACGGAGTCTTCCCACCTTTTGACTTCGTCCATGTACCTCTGGTACTTCCTCACCATAGTAGATTCCATAAAGCCCCTTGCCCGAGGTAGCATCCTCCTTTTGTCATTGTCAGCACACTTTACAAAGGATGTGATATCTTGATCCTCATCCCATTCAATAGGCGATCTCGGGCGACCGCAGGAGGAAACACCATTTGCTCCGATGTCGTTGACCCCCGCAACATTCATTGACACTTTCTCATGTTGCGGTGGTCTTACTTTGTGACTATTGCAGTTTTTTTCTTATCAGTTGCCAAAGACCTCTACGGACTTGGTTGGGCCACCAATGCCCCTATCACCGTCGTTGTTTACTCTGCATGACCATTATCGGCCGGTTGGTATGTTCGTTGTAGAGATTGATATTACGCCTTTCTCATTCCGCCCAGAAGTCTTTGCGGTTGTCTACATAACATTTGAGGAGTTACATTACGGGCATGGGACGCTACCGCCTCGTTTGTACACCTTGTATATTGATACACGCACATTGTGGAAAGTCGGGATCTTCATATTCCTCTCTTCTCCAAAGTTGCTTTCGGCCTTTGACCTCATTCTTGCTCTCCCTTACACCACCATCCTCAACAAAAGAAACATTGATGGATTTCCCCTATTATCGTTTTCTCTAACCTCCATCATCGGGGGCATCATTTATCACTGAAATTTAGATGCGCATGTGGCAAAGGAGCTCACATCGTCAAAATAGGATTGGAGTCATTCATGGCATAGGAATAATGCCACAACATTGCAAAAGAGGTCAAAACTATATACAAAATGGCCAAAAATTGAAAGGCACTTTTTTACATCATCTGAGTGCAGCGTATGTAAATAATAGAATGTCGATATAAGCGGCATGAAGCGAAGAGCCGCGATTGTTGGGATAAAACCGGCACGCTAAACGGTGCATTTATGAGGGTGGTCGGCCTCCCAACCACTAATGGATTAGCTCCCAAAGTCGATTTGACACCAAATCCAAGCTCAATCCTCATGGTGGGCTGGTCAAAGACCTAATTATTGCCCTAAAGATCCCTTTTCACGTCAAAGGGCCACATAATATTGATAGCGGCTATAAAAAGCCATGAATGTTACCGATTTCTCAAGAGATTCTTCATCTCTTTGTTATCTTCTTGAGATTGCTAAGGATCATTCTTTGGCAACAAACATTTGGAGGTTGCATTTCATAAGTATTCACCCCTCATGAGTGGATAAGATTGGAGTTCTTTCACCCACATTTTCATCTTTTCATTGTAAAGGAGGCAGAAGCTTTGAAGGGGCCTCCAAAGGCCTTCCATTGGAGAAAGGAGGGACCCAGGTCCCCTTTCTTCATTTAGATTGGACAGATTGGGATGGAACAGGTGTGACGGACGTGGGTGGAAATCTTAATTTTTTGTTTATTGCTTTTTATTTGTTTTCTTTCTAACCTTTTACCTTCACGGTACATCATGCCTAATGAGCCAACTTTGTCAAAGCACTCATAATTTGCTCACGGTGTGAATTGGAGTGCAAAACAAACAACACTTTTCAGCCATAGATTTGTGTTTATAAGCTAGTCATTTTGCCAAAAGAGTCTTAAAGAGAATAATATTAAAGAGCCTTAGGCTAATAGCTACACCTAAATAAGTCTTCTCTTCTTAGGGTTTTTGATTTGGTGGCCACCGCGCCATATGACACCATCAAACCTAACCCTCTTATCGTTAATTTTAAGTCTCTCAAGCCATTAGTTTCACTCATTTTGACTCCATTAACCCAAAGGCACTAGTCTAGAAGTATAACTTTGAGCTTTTGTGCTTAAATAACTCTTTCAAACTCCTTTATTTTGAAACCCTAACTTCGCCTTAGCGTCTAGAACTAACCCCAATGGTGGTAATCGTCTTGCCTATTTTAAAATTGTGTTTGGATGAAAAGTTGCTTGGCTGACTCATCTCTTTGTAGCAATATAGAAGTTTCAAGTATTTTCATTGGTTAATTTGTCAAAATGTCACCCTCTTTGACTAGCTAACCTAACCCCTACAACATAAATAGTATAGGTGACGTCACACTTTCTTGATCTCTTGTTTGGCACGAAGCGTTGTGACATTCATCACCTCATTTGATAGACTTTGAGTTATTAATTACATTTACAAGATTATTTGAGAGCGTTCTATGTTGTCTTTCAATTTTGGCCTGGTAATATTGTTGACATCACCCTAATTCTACATAGTGATGGCGTAACTATATTGGTGTATGAGCATATTTGCATTGTGATATAATACAAGGATTTGATACATTGAATGTAGCTACCATTTGTATTTATTGAAGGGATACAAGTCATTTTGTCTTTGTTAAGTAATCGGTAACCATCAATAATTACATTTAATCATTGTTCATATACATATTTTGAAGATAGTCATTAATATTTGAAGTACTAACCACTACAACACGCTTCTTTATTTATCTTGTCACCATAAGCGAGGTTCCCTTATCAGTGGAATAACTTCTTTGAATATCTCTGTGAGTGTCTGTGAAGGGCTTATCCTTACCTTAAGAGCCTTAAAACCTTGATCCTTCTCATTCAAAACCAGTTAGGAGGGCGTCTCCCTTGGACTAGCCATCTAAATGAAAGAGGCTCCTATCGAGGTGACAATGGGTGGTGAAGCTCCTGTTTTTCTAGTTTGAAGCCTTGACTCAAGCTAACTAAACCTTTCCTACAAACTATGTGATAACAAAACCAAAATATCTTGAGGAACTGATGGTGTCCGATATGAGATGATGAGCGGTGGGATCCCAAAGTGTACCCACACTCCTCCAAAGAAGAGTTTGAAATTGGCTTCTATTGTGATATTCTTCTTACAAGACATCATAATGGACATCTTAGAGAATCAATCGGCGATCCACAAAAACATAGTGATTTCCATGCTTAGTAGAAGGATGGACCGACATGTAATGCATGGATATGGATCTAAAGAATTCGACCGAGAGTGGGTAGTGAGAATTATAGAAGCCTTGCTTCCATGATAGTTGGTTTGGAAATGGTGCAAGCAATGCAAGACTTGATGTACTTCGACATCACATGAAAGGTTAAATGATGAAATACTTTGCAATATGACCACGGTTTCTTGAACCAGAATGCCCAACCACCCGGTACGTAGTCTGGCCTCCCAAATCATCTTGGCAAGCTTGCTTGAAGGAACCTAAATATGTCCTAGGTGACATAGTAGGGCATCCTGCAGGTGAAAATTGGGAACTTTCTTACCCTCAAGAGCATATTGTATTTGTGGTCGAATTTTGGATCACTTTTGTAGAGAAGCGGCCAATCGGAAGTATCGTGACCACAAGAGTTGAGCATCGTGTTTAGCGCCATGATAGGTGGTCGTTTGAGGCAGTCTGCAACATTATTCATGATTCATTTCTTTTACTTAATGTTCAAATGAAAATATTTCAGGTATGTGGACCACTTAAGATGGAGGTCATTATGAAATTTAACTTATGTCTACATAAACTACAGTGACTTATGATAAGTGTGGATGAATATCTCCCTCCCAAGAATGTAATGCTTCCATTGTTAGAAATCCTGCACAATGGAATACAATTCTTTTTCATAAGTGGTATACTTCACGGTATGAGAAGGAGTGTCTCCTTGTGATATGCCTTGGATGCCCTTGTTGAGTAAGGACTTCCCCAATATCCTTAATTCGGAGGCATGCAATGCTGCGATCTCAAATGGATTTGTTGCAAAGTGCAGTAATATGAGCAGTGGGAAGCGAGGCGTCTTCAGAGTGTCGAATGCCTTGGTAGAGATTCATAAAAATATTTTTTATTTTCCTCCTCCCTTGGTGACTTGACTCAAGGTCAAAGTGATATGAGAGAATCCCAACACAAACCTGTGATGAGAAATTGGCAAGACCAAGGATTGTGGATTCTCTGTTAGGGTGGTTGGGGCCAACCAATCCTGAATGACTAGGATCTTGGTTGGATCCACATGCACACCATGTTCATCCATGTTGTATCCCAAATATTGGATTCTTATCATGTTTAAGGAACACTTCTCCAAATTAGCGTTTAAATTGTGTTGTCATAGGGTGCCTAAGATTTGTTGAATATGCTTCAAATGTTTATCCCATGTTTTATTGAAGATAAGGATGTCATTTAGGTATGTGAGCACAAAATATTTGGTGAATGGTCACAAAATGTTTTCCATTAGTCTCATGAAGGTTGCGGGAGCATTCTTCAACCCGAAAGTCATGATAATATTAAAAGTCCCTCCTTGGATTTGAAGGCAAAATTCCACACATCAGAGGTTTGGTTAATTTTGGTGATACCCAAGAGCACAAGTTGAAGTCTTGCCAAATCTTCTCCCTTGAGTTGGTCGAGGAGGTCATCAATCCATGGGATGTCGAATACCTATTCTGAACAATGATCTTGTTTAGTGCACGATAGTCAGTACAGAGTCTCCCAAGTCCCATCCTTCTTACGCACCCGGCCGCGATCCAGTCTCCCTGAGGGTGATGAACTTTGACCGGATGTGACGCAACAATGCGAATCGCCTCTTAGTTTCCATCGGCTATCGGAATAGAGCATCGATAGATTAGTCCCATTGGAAAGCGATGCACGGGATCAAATCGTTAGATTGTGACTGACAATGTAGAGGAACCTACTTGAGGGAGGTGAAGATGTCTCCATACTCATCATGACTATATCCATGTTGATGTCATGCAGGAGGGGCCCTGTATGGAGGTTGTGGCCATAGTATTGTTCTTTCCCTGAGGAAG
Organism: Picea sitchensis; assembly: GCA_010110895.2. NCBI lineage: Eukaryota > Viridiplantae > Streptophyta > Pinopsida > Pinales > Pinaceae > Picea > Picea sitchensis. The sequence goes on from SNQJ01S0113148.1 coordinate 9,604, forward strand.
TAGGATCATCAAAAAATTTCTTGGTTTTGATAATGATCTTACTACATTGTTTTATAGTAACCAAAGAGATGGTTGTAAGAAATAGGTGCTGTTTTTTAAGTATCTTGTACAACTTATTACCCAAAGTAATAATAACAACATGGGGCATGGACTCATACCTGTATGTCGCTTCCAAAAGTACGATTGTCCTAATAATACATTAGAAACATCAAGGAGAACAAATGTCATAATACCTCATTTGTGAAGGGTTTGATGTTGTAGGAAGAACTGTTATTTCTAGCTTACGCAGAGGTCTCGTAATTGGTACAACCACTCGATGGTGTATGGTTGTGGAATTATGGTGTGGTCAGAAATTCATACCATTTCATGACCTCTACTTGGGAATAAGTTCTTCGGCTCCTGGCGTAGAAGATGGTACCAGAGGCCCTTTTACCATCACAGGAATGGAAGAGCCTCAGCCTCCTGGATCTTCTCATTTCCTTCTTTTGGATCTTCATGGTGATGGTGGCATTAGGATCTACCATCAATGTCCTTCCTCCCTATCATTCCTCTTGTTAGGTTCTGATTCAGAATTAGAGCATGCATCTAATTTAGAATCCTTCAACTTGGTTACCAGTGACTACTTGGCCCGATACTCACTTGTGTTGTGGGTGGAGCTCTTAGGGAACTCACACCACTTCTATGTCCTTTTTTGTATTTGTGATGTTGTTATTTGCTTACGGATTCGGCGGGTTGTCACGGGCCACCTAGCAGCTTAGTCCTTTGTTCAGCAGTTTAGGTACCTTTCCCTTGCTTACGATTTCATGAGGACCAGAATCTACGCTTCTTCTGTTTTGAACCGCTCCAAATCTTTCCATCTTCTCGGTATGTTACTGGCGAGGAAGATGTTGAGGAACTCATTTCCTCAGATGTATCTATGAAGACAATTGCGATACTTGTTAAGCCCTAATATTGGCTCATTACCCCATTTTTGAATCATCTTGTACTTGAACGTTTAAGTGCGGTAAAAGGAGGTTTCCCCTCAGGAGCTTATTATCGAAATTATCTTTTTCAATCTGCGTTGAAATTACTTTTTCTGAGGTTTTCTATACTATATTGATATTTGGTTCTTAACAATACTTTAGCACCAAATGTTTCTTGAATCTTTGATACCCAACTTTTTGTGTAGGGTATGGAACAAATTCATCGACTCATGCACATATTAGTCTCTTTGTTTTACGCAGCGTAGTCCATTGTATGTATTTATCCTCATATCCCCAGGGATAATATTGTTCCTTGATGCGTCTCAAAAGAAATAATTCCAAGTGGAGTGCGATTAAAGAACAAAGTTTTCCCCTCGCTCTGTTTCTCCTAGTAGGTTTCCCGGTCCCTTGACAGAGGCGACTAAGGAGTGAAAAATAATCCTTTCGATTGGAAAAGTCATTAACCGAGAAATATCCTTCTAAGCGATTCAACCATCTATCTAGTACCATGTAGCAAAATCTATTTCAGCCCTCAAATATGGGAATATCCAAAGTTTACTTGTACCTTAAAGGGTGTTGCACCTCCGAAATGTTTTCTTGTTGAAGATGCCTCGATCTCTATCGATAGTAGTCGAAGGATTTAGGCAAAGTTGTCCATCATCAGCGTTCCTCCTGTTCTAGGGCCTCCTTGAGCAATATTTTTATAGGATCTCTTGTTCCCTCATATTTGTTTTCTTCCCCCAAGGGCATTTTTAGGGGTTTCACGAGGGTTGATCTTACAGCGATTCAATAGGTGAGGCCCCAACTCCTTACCCAGATAGATTTGGGGACATGCAAAATAAGGATCGAGAAAGAGGGCTTCTAATTACCACCAGTCCGGTTTATGCAGGAACATAATGAAATATGGAAATACACATAAATGCGGATATGGAGGGGAAGTAAACTTCATTTCATTAACAACAAATGGTGAAATATGCTTATAGATAGAATGGAAATAAAATAGCATAGATGCTTTGGTAGCTTATCTGAGAGAAGATATGTGGCAGCTATTGGCCTATGAAATTTGTGTTACAATGAGGCTCAAGGCCTATATATTATTTTGAAACAATGGAAAAACCTAAACATCCAAAATTCTATCAGGCTTACGGAATATGCGGCCTGTTGGGGTAAGTTGGTATATCAATTTCTCGAGGTCGTAACTGGCATACTATCTCGTTTGACACATGATACATGGGTAGAAAGATCTATCAAAGATACTATTAATAGTGAATATTGAGTTAGGAATGGACCCATATTTTGCATAGAATGAATTCCCAACAAATGTCGTTGAGGGCCTCAAAGCGGCTTGAAGAGTTAGGGACGAAAAAGCGCTAAAAATAGTAGAATTGTGCTTTACAATTAGAGGAAGCTGAAAATAGAAGAAAGAAAAAATGGTGTTAATGGTTCCAAATTGGAATGGAATTGGGTGGCCATATTATCTACCCTATATCAACTTAATTCCTTGATCGGCGTAGTTCACGAGACTACTCTTCACCGACGGAGTTCTTGATCTTTTTCTTCTCTTCCATTAGCGGACCCGAGATAATTTCCCTCGTTGATAGCTCTTCTCTTCTCCATATAAAACCCTTCTTCACGTAGAATAGGTTTGGCAGTCTTGCTTTCAAATAATTTTTACAAAGGAACTTCTCTTAAGTTCCTTCAAATAACTTATCTCCAACCTGCTTTGTGTCGTTGTCGTATGCAGATTTTGAACATAATCTTTTCAATGCGGCCCACTATTTATTTTTCATGTTTTCTTCTCGAAAATTGCAATAACGTTTTCATCTTCAACTTGAAAATGTAAAATTTTCCTCTTGGTCCCTTAAAAAAAATATCTCTCTACTTGGCTGTGAGCTCTACTTTGTCAATAGAAAACTGGGTGATATACCCTCCAATGGTACTATGACCCATTTTAGTATAATGCTCTTGACACAACGTTATCAAAAATCTTGACCTTCTTCTCCGGTGCGACTTCTAAACCCGGTGGTCTAGATGTTTACGATCTCAATTTGGGTATCTGTTAATCTGGTTATCCACTCGTATAGCTCCTTATGGAGTCCTCCAAAGAAAATATCGTGTATGTCGATGAAGATGTACCTTCCCAACCAGTCTTATGTGCTAAGCTTAGGTTTCTTATTCTAGGATTCAGCGAAGTCCTTCTCTTTTTATTCTATCCACTTATGAATCTATATCTTCGATGGAAACCACCTTGACGATTTCCCCTCAAGGAAGATCTTGGTCCCGACAATGGAACCACTTTGTTGTACGAGGGAGTAGACCAGGAGTTGACTCACTAAGGAGATTACACCAACAAGCCCTAACTAATGGCCTTCGACCTTTTGCAAGGGAAATGCAGTCTCACCTAGAGTAGCTATAGGGGGTTGCAAGACCCAGATGTCTACAAACAGAGGAAACGTAAAGTGGATCAAATTCAACAACAACTTGACATCCTAGATATTAGTTTACCATATTAGACCTACCGCTTTTACGGTTATTTGTCGGATCTACAATCATGCAATAAAAATATAAAAGAGAGAAAAGAACACAACATCAATCACACACCGCAACAACAAGATGTATGTGGTTCGCCCTCTCCCTAGGGATACATCCTTTGGTATTCTTTATAATATATTAGGTGAAATCATCTGGTTCTATGCTTCCTCTTATCTTGCATATCTTCTCTGTCTCCCTTCCCTCACATGACTACTTGGGGGTTGATCTTTGCACACAGTTGAATATCTTACAATACTGAATTCTCTCTCAACACAATACTTCTCTCTCAATAACAACAATCTCTCATCATCAAATCTAACCTAAGAACCCATCCCGAATTAGATCTTGACCTTTATTTATACATTAAAATAACCCACCGACATCCTTAGGTCGAAACCTAGATGTCAAAATATATATACCAAAACCCTAGATGTCCCTAAAACCCTAGGTCAAATTGTCGTGTTTTAGGGCTTAAGCTGACCTGTCCTTCTTTCTCGAGAGGGGCTCCAAAGCATCCAATGGTGGATTTTTACTTTTGCTCAGATTTCCACGATTTGTCTTCCTTGGCGATCTATCTTCCTCAATATCCTCGTCCAATGACTTACTTCACTCCGTCTTTTATTCTCTTTTACTCACTTCGACCCGATGCTCCCAGTCCACTATGTCTTCACGCCTGATTCCACATTTAGTCTTTTTCTACCTTAATCATTGCTTGCCCAAAACCAAGGGCCAACACAACTAAATCTAGTATATAAGAAGAAACTAAAAGAAATTGTGAATGTTGGGAGTTGGTATCATAGAACCGGTAGATGAATTTGAATGGATAAGCCTATTATTATTTCAAAAAAATAAATAAGGGGGATAAAGATTGTGTGTATATTTTGAAAACTTAATGATGCTTTCTTACATGATCCTTTTCATACCCCTTCCACAGATCAATTATTAGAGAATGTGGGAGGTGGGAAGCTTATATTCGTTCTGGATGGATTATCAAGTTACCATTAGATCAAAATATCTCTAGAGGACCGATATAATACTACATTTGCTACATAATGGGGATCCTATGAGTACACAGTCATGCCATTTGTCTTGAACAATGCACTAGCCATATTTTTCAGAGTAGTCATAGATTCTTTTAGGGAATTCATACAAGCAGTTTATAGAATGATATCTGGATGAGTGGACTATATATAGTCTATTAAAGGACCATGTTGAAGTGTTAAGGATAATGTTGGAAATATCCAGAACTATTATGGATATCAGTGAATATTAAGAAATTCATTTTGGGACGCATTGTGGAATATTGTTGGGACATATAGTTTGTAAACAGGGTTTACTAGTGGATCCTACTAATATTGTAGTCATTGTCAACATACCACCACCAAAATCAATGCTTGGGTTAAGAGAAACCTTTGGGACATATAGGCTATTACACGAAATTTATAAAAGGGTATATGCATATTACTATGCAATGGAAAAATTGTTAAAGAAGGATATAAGATTTCAATGGAATGAGAATGTCAACAAGGGTGGGACACCTTAAAAGAAAATATAGTCACAACACCTATCCTAGTATTCCCATTTGGGAAAAACATTTCATGTGCATGTATATGAATCAACCATAGCAATTGGAGTAGTGCAGTTGCAACCAAAGGCAGTTTAGACCATCCTATATGATTTTCAAGCATAAAATTTTCAGAATCAGAACAGAATTACAACACCAAAGAAAGAAAAGGCCTAGACATGCTATATGCACTTCATAAATTCAGAAATTATTTACTGGGTAAACACTTTAAAATGTTAACAAACCATTTTTCCCTCAAATTTCTAGTCAACAAGCCATTGTTGGGGGAGATCGTATATGGCTATTGTTATTTTAGGAATTTTATTTTGAGGTGATAGTCAAACTAGGTAAGTTGAACGCAGGACCTGATCACATGTCAAAGGGTAACCAATGAGAAGAGACTACCAACTTGGAAGATAAATTCCCTGATGAACAACTATTTTGATTACAATTGGTTGATGAATATTTCTTTGATATTATTGAATACTTAAGTACAAGTTTTGCACCATAGGACTTTAGCACTACATAGAAGAATCTGGTAGTCTGGGTTGCAGACTATCAACTTATTACAAGACACTTATATAATATGGGCACATAAAACATTTTGATAAAGGTGTGTATTAGATGAAAGGCCTAAAATTTTGGTAGAACCTCATGAAGGTATAGATGGAGGACATTGTGCACGAGGAAGAAGCTATAGTGCATAAGGTATTGTGCCTAGGATTATGGTGGCCAACAATCCATAGGGATTACAAGGAATATTTCCATACATGTGATACGTTGGGAGTTGGAAAACCCAACATAAGGATGATTCCCTAAGACCACAAATGACTTTGCGGGTATTTGAGAAAATGGGAAATAAACATTTGGACCAATTAATCCACCAAAAGGTCGGAGCTAGATATATCATTATTGCAAATGAATACTTAACAAGATGGGGTAAAACAACACCATTTCAGTAGCCTAGAGACAACAACACACTTTTGTTTGAACAAGTAATCACGCAGTTGGGTGTCAAAATTTTGATGAGTGATCAAGGTACCCACTTTATCAACATTACTATCAAGGCTATGGTGAGGAGTTTGAAGTCTATCACCCGAAGAGTACACCATACCATCCTCATGCAAATGGAACAGTATAACCCTTCAATAAGATCTTGGAGATGGTTTTGACTAAGATATGCAATGTCAGCGGGGATGATTGGGAATTTAAAATATCCCAGGTAATTACTATGGAGGCATGCATGATTTACATGTAAAAGTTGACAGGACAACCACCATTCAAATTGGTGTATGGGCAGGAAGCGGTGGTACCATTGGAATTTATGGTACCCATTCTACACATGTAAGAAATATCATAACATGTGAAGAACCTTGCAATGAAAGGTCAAATCAACTAATGGAGATTGATGGATCAAATATTGTCACTGAGAGGTGGGCGTGAATCAATGACACAATTATTATTTTAATTTTTCTTTGTTAATGCAAAACAAAATTTTGACACAATATTTATAAAATTGGAACCCAAATGGAAAAAGCTGTTGGATCATGTTGTCATTGATGTCAATGGTTTGATTGATTGATGATAATCATTGATTGATTTCAAGTGATTGATTGATGTCAAAGGATTTATTGATTGATGATTTATATAATATAATATGTATTTTCATTGATGATAATGCATATATGAAGATGGATCAATGAGTTGTCATTGATATGATGAGAATGGATCAATGAGTTATCATTAATACATGATGAAGATGGATCGATGTGGTTTCATTGGTATATGATGAAATATTTGGGAAAAATGTAGATGACTCATTATTTCACATTATCATGATTGATAAAGTCCACAAATGGATGAACTCCAGTGGTCCCCTTATGGTGAAATCCCTCACGCGGAGACACTTTGTGGATTGAGTTATCCTAGAAGAAGATAGTTGGAAGACCAGCAGTTTATATGTGGAATAAATAGATGAAGATAAAGGAAATTGTTGGTGAAAATATCCTAGATGTATATTTGTTTTCATTCCATTTTTTAAGTGGTATGTGGAGCGTCACACATAACTCCTCATGGTTTGAGTTATGGCCTTCTGAAGTTGGAGGACCCTCATGTCATCTAGAAGCCCCAAAAGGTCAAAGTAGTCCAAGTGGTTTAGGGATTTTAAAAAGGTAAATAATAGCATTGAAGTGATGTGTTTACTATCATTCAAGTGAATACAAAACAAATTATTTTAAATAATAAATTTAATGGAGAGTTAGAGTGGGTTAACCTAAAATAAGGAAAGTGGGGCCAAGTACCTAGAATATGTTTATAAGGAAACTACTTGGAAAGTATAAAATGAGACAGGGCTATAATTTAATCCTGCTTGAGAGATATTGAATATATATATATGTGTCTGAGGTGAACAGGGACATCCTGAAGCCTAAATTCTAAGGAAACTTCAAGAAACGAAGGATGAAATGCAAAGGGAAGGATAAATTCTTTTGATGGTTCTTTCCTAGGTATGTTATTTCACAAGGTCATCTCACCATTTTTCACTATAAATGTTTTTATATAATGATTCATACCACTTAGAATTTCTATGCCAATGAGAACACATAACCAAGTATCTTTGGTAAAAAATTCATCTTGTGGGTCGTTGTATTTTAGAATTTTGCACTCTGTCAAATAGGGTTTGTAGCTAGTCTGAAACTAGTCAAAAAACAAGTGTTTCAGTACAAACGTCATAACCTAACCATAAAATATCAAAATTAAGTGAGAAAAAATGTGTTGGTTAGGGTATAAGTTTATTATTTTGTGTAATAGTTTCATATCAGTTCAATTAATATTTTTTGCAGACCCACGCTCTACAAAGTGCGCTCTCTAGAATAAAACCATAATTGACAAGGTATACCATTTTGCTATAATGCCTTTAAAGAGAGGAGTCCAAATGATGCCACCCTAAAGTACATAAAACCTGTGAATATTTTTTTATCAGTTTAATATCTTTATTCATTCTGTTACAAAATTATCATTATTTCAAGTTAGGGGTTGTTGACTAATCAAAACTAGTCATGGTTGAAACAAGTAGTTGATGAGTTGGAACACACACATGGGGTGTATAGTTGATGATGTTGGTACCTATTGATGATTCATTGTTGAATATTATTTGAAACATGATTTATATATACTTGGTACATGGTTGGATGCACTTGCTTATAGTACAGGTTGATTACAAGTTGTTTAGTACAGGTTGGTGCATGGTTGATGCACTTGTTTATGTTAATGATTGATATTTGTTGAGAGTTGTTGCCTCATCTTAGTTAGTGATGAGAATGTAAGATTATTCTTTCATATAGAGATGGTTCTCTATTTAGTTGTTTCTGAAAACCTCATGGATTCAGATTCCATAATAAAAAGAAAAATGTACATACATCTTGTGTTCTTTGTGTTCCTTGTGGAGATGATATGATGATATATTCTTTGATTATATATTCACATATAACTGATTATAAATGAAATGAGTAATGAGCAAATGTTGAATGTTAACTAAGGATTTTTTTGTAAGAGAGAATTTTTTGGGAAATATCCACACTCATTCACCCCTAAGTGTGGTAGAGTGTGTCCAACAATTGGTATCGGAGAGGGCCTTCACACTACAAGCCTTAAAAAGCTTGGAGGAGATCCATAGACACACAAATGGATGATGAGAGTCCAATCCTTGGCCAGGGAAAACTATTCCACTTGGAGAATAGAAGTGGGGTATATTAGAGAAGATAATGGTAGCAACTATTTGGAAGGCAACCCTTGGTGGATATGTTTCTTTGAAAGAACAAGTCAAAGTTTGCAGCTCAAAGGGAAAGGGAAGAAGAATGATGCATTAGCTCTCAAGACCATTCTTAGTGGACTCTCAAGCCCTATCAAAGGCATGGGACAATGCACTTAGCCAAGGATGGCTAAATCTAGAGGAGACAAATCAAAAGCAAAGGAGGAAGAAATGGAATACCACTCCATCAAGATCATCAAAGGTAAAGAATCATCAAAAATCTTGGATGTATTGTTTCTAAATGTGATTTTTGAAAACATTTCAAGTGAAGATAAATAATTAAGTGATGATAGCACAAAGGGAGATATTGAAGACGGTATTTCAAATGAAGGAAAAAAATCATGTGATGGTGTTTTCAAGAAGGAAGATATTGAAGGTATAGAATCTCCCAAGACTTTTGATTGCAATAATTTAAAGTCGATGATGTTGAATTTTTCCTCAAGTGAAGAAGATTATCTAGAAATGGTTTGTGTAGAGTTTGATGATAGTTATCCCATGGAAATAATAGAAGAAATATATTAGAACTTCAAAGGAAATTGAAGAGGGTTTATACATGTATATGAGTGATCATTTTATACACACTATAACTATCATTAGGATAAAGAGCTAACTAAGAAGTTTCTTAGGAGAGTCAAAGGCACATCTTGAAGTTAAAGGGATATAAGAGACAAGAAGAGAGTTCATTAGAAGAAAAGGAAGAGAGAAGAGATCCTGAGACTAAAGAATGGAAAGAAGACATGAATATAGATGGGAAGTGAAGATTAGCAAAATTTTGGAAACCATTATTCATCTCAAGAACCAAATTGAAGAGAATCCAAAATAATAGAGGAACTGTGTGAAGATTCAAATAAATGAAAGGAAGAGTCATGTTGTAAGCTAGAAGATGCAAATTGACCTTAGAAGAAGGTAGAGAAGTAAAACAAATTATTGAATATCTCAAAGAATATTGGATGAGATATTGGAAAGTCAAGACCACCATGTGATAAATAAGGTCTTGGATACAAAGTAGAGAATCATGTTGAAGCAAGAACCTCAAAAGAAGCATGAGGTAAGTCCATCAAAGAAGGAAGACAATGTTGCAAAAACCATCTACACAAGACAAAAAAGATTTCAAAGAACAAAGGAAGGGAGACATCAAGAAGCTACTTTTGGGACACGAAAGAAAAGATATGTAGAAATTATTTTTTCATGGGGCATTTATTATTCATGTAATGGATATAGGTCACAAAGCTTTTGAATGTGTAGATATTATGAAAGGAGATATAATGGAAGATTCTATGACACAACAAGGTGTTGGAGATGTGATCAAAATGGGACATATTGTTATGTTCTTTGTAACTCTATGAGATGCTAAAACTATAGTGGATTTGTACAAATCCAAAGTGTTGGAACATAGGAAGAAAGTTCATGATGAGGACTTCACATAGCATGGATAGAATAAAGAATGAAGTAATAAAACATTAGATATCTTTGAAATATGGATTCTGAGCTCAGGATTTTTGAGGAAGGGTCATCTGAGAGTGGGTGAAGAAGACAAAGAAGACATATTAGAATGAAAGACTGAAGGGTATTTCAAAAGTGTCATCTACTTAGGCACACATGGGTGACAATGGTGACAATCAGCGTGCATACGTGATGACCTTGAATAGGTCCGCATTACACACAGCTCTTTTGTACAGCAGTGCCCATTATATGTGGTAAAGCCTTTAGGAAAAGGCAATGCACATGGCTTGGAGATTGATGTGATGATATAACTCCCCTATATTCTGCGGTCACGTGTATTGTTTTATTGTAGGTTGAGACAACTTTGTTTGTTGTAGGTTTTCATGGTGACATCACACAATGGTATAATAAAAATAAATGTTGGGTTCATGGCACTAACCCAAGAGTATATGGATTGATGTTGATCTGTTGGGATTGATCATTTTGTGATGTTGATGGTGGTGTACATGTTTGGTATATCTTATGATGTATTATTGGAAGCATATTTGATATTATCATGGTGCATGCATTTTGCATATGCATTGGGATACATGTTGAGACATATGGTTGGTGGATTGATGAGGTGATCATGTTGTACATCATTGTTGATCTATGTTTGATGCATGATTGATACACTTTTCTAGTACATTGGTAGATGTTCCTACTAGTAGTTTGATTGGCACATGTTTTATGGAGGATTTGGCATACATATAGGATTCATCATTTTGTGGTATTGGTGCATGGTAATGTACATGTTTAGTACACTCATAGATGGCATATGTGTGATGATACTACACCATTGGTACTACTTGATTAGCACAAAAATTGGCATTTGTTTGAGATACATGATTGTGTACTTGGTTCATGATGGAGACATATCATGAGTGATGTGATACATTGTTTAGCATGTTGGTAGATGCACATGGTTGGAATATTGGTGGATTCACATGGATTTGGTATATTGTTAGATGCACATGTTGGCATGTTGATAAAGGCATATGATTGATACATTCCATGGATGATATCTTTTGGCACATTGCATGATGTTGAGGGTGTTTTGTGTCTCCTCTTGGAGATTCTTATCTTATCTCTTCTTCTTGGATATCTTCTTCATATTAAATAGTATCCATATCATCCTCTTCCCTTTCTTCTTTATTATCTTCTACTTCTTTTGCTTGTGTACCAATTGACTCATCATCATCTTCATCTTCTTTATAGAGTATAGTTTCTTGATTTTTTGATTCTTATCATTTTTAGATCCATTCACCTTGACATTTGCACTCTCAACAATCTTGTGTAGTATAATATTTTAGCATCTGTATGCTTTCTTGTTAGAATCGTATCCAAGAAAAATACCTTCATCAGATCTATCATCAAATTTTTCCAGATTCTCATCAAGCCTTTTGAAATAGCACTTACTTCAAAGACTTTGAATTATTTTACTGATGGAGATCTTCAAAACCATAGTTCATGAGTCTTATTACTATTAATCACGAGATGACCTATGTTTAATATGTATAATGTTGTTCCTACAACTTCCATGGTTGGTATATTGGTAGATGCACATGTTGGCATGTTGATAAAGGCATATGATTGATACATTCCATGGATGATATCTTTTGGCACATTGCATGATGTTGAGGGTGTTTTGTGTCTCCTCTTGGAGATTCTTATCTTATCTCTTCTTCTTGGATATCTTCTTCATATTAAATAGTATCCATATCATCCTCTTCCCTTTCTTCTTTATTATCTTCTACTTCTTTTGCTTGTGTACCAATTGACTCATCATCATCTTCATCTTCACTGCCAAGTATAGTTTCTTGATTTTTGATTCTTATCATTTTTAGATCATTCACCTTGACATTTGCACTCTCAACAATCTTGTGTAGTCTAATATTGTAGCATATGTATTCTTTCTTGTTAGAATCATATCCAAGAAAAATACCTTCATCAGATCTCGCATCAAATTTTCCAAGATTCTCATCAAGACTTTTGATGTAGCACTTACTTCCAAAGACTTTGAAGTATTTTACTGATGGAGATCTTCAAAACCATAGTTCATGAGTCTTATTACTATTAATCCTGAGCTGAACTTTGTTCAATATGTATACTGCAGTTCTTACAGCTTCCCTCAAATATCCATCGGACAATTTTGCATCATTAATCATAGTCCTTCCAGCCTCTTGAACTGTTTTATTCCTTCTCTCATCAATCCCATTTTGCTGAGGTGTTCTGGCAACAAATAATTGTGTTTTTATTCCATGGGTTTCACATAAGAGATAAAACACTTTTGAAGTGAATTCACAACCATTTTCTGGTCTAAGGCATTTGATTTTTGTCTCCTTTTCATTTTCAACAAGGGTTTTAAAGGTTTTGAATTTGTTAAGTGCTTTTAATTTTTCTTTGAGAAAACATATCCAACCCATTCTAGTAAAATCATCAATGAACAGCATAAAGTAGGACTCTCCTTGCAAGCTCTTGGTCCTCGTAGGTCCACAAAGGTCAGTGTGAACAAACTCTAAAGTTTTTGAGGTTGAGTACTCTTTTTCTTTGAACCTTATTCTAGTTTGCTTACCTAATTCACAGTGTCTACAAATAGTATTTGATGGATTTATGATCTTTGGCAAGTTTCTTACTGCACCAAGATTGTTGAATTTCACTAGATTGTCAAATTTAATATGCCCCAACCTTCTATTCCATAGCCAAATTTCATCTACTAGATTCATATGACATTCCTCATTCAATTTTGTATCTAGTATATACACATTTTTGGGAGTTCTAGGAGAAGTACCAACTAGTTTTCCCATGTCTTCTCTCCTAATCTCACATTTCTGGGAAACAAAGATGAAAAAATGCCCCTAATCACAGGTTTGGCTGACAATTAATAATATAGGTTTTAGTTTTTCAACAAGAAACACATTCTTGGCTTTGTCTTTTCCCAAACTCATGGTGCCTTTCCCAAGTATGTTACCTGAAGCATTGTCACCAAATGTAACTTTACCTTTTTGTTTATTTAAGTTCAAAAAATTGTCTTTGTTTCCTGTCATATGTTTTGAGCACCCACTATCAACATACGGGAGATCTTATTGATCTTGGGATTTTAAGGAAATAAGACATTCCTTATTTGGTGTATTTTCTTTCCAAAGCTTCTTTTGCTCTCTAATGAATCTTGGTTTTTCTCAGGATTCCATTAATTTTCAATTATTGTCCTGTTGGCAGCCAATTCAAATTTTTTTTTTATTGCTCTATAAGCTGCCTACACCTATGTCTTCTAAACTTCAAATTCTCGTCGCATTTTGCAATTAAACGATATTTTCATTTCTTGCGACACTTGCAAATTTGTCTCCATTTAGTTTTCATGACTGTAAGCGTGAAAACTCCTCCATCGTTATTTGAACTGTCATGATCTTTGCATTGATATTTTAAGTGGCACTTACCTTGGTTTATCATTAAGTGGCTGAAAGTATTTTTGAGCTATGTCTATTTTCCTGTTCTTACTTTGATTGCGCAACTGGATTTTATTAAACTGTTAAGGCATTGAGCATGAACATTTATGTTTTTTGAAACTTGCCTATTCATTGATTTACATAGGGGTCATGGTTTATTTTTGTTTTTATATATATGATGAATCCTTACTGTTATATCTCTTGGTTTGTTAATCGATTGTCACCATGTTTCAAAACCTTTGATTAAACGTTTAGGCAATGGCGTGTTGGTTAAACATTTGGGTTTAATTTTACATTGAGTATTCATGGTTTGAAATATGGTAAATGGCGCATTGGTATATCGTTCATCGTTTGTTTTTTGGGTTGGCTGAATAGTATGGTTTGAACTATGTTATAATTGGTTCAATAGTGGGTTAATTCGTCGGTCATACCTTGCCATTACTATTATGCATGGTCGTGAATAATCCCATCACCCTCGTACACGCACATTAATGCTTCCCCTTTGATCGTTCGTAGTTGTTAGTCCAAACGACTCTACTCCTGTGTGCTGGTGTTTTCGACCCAAACCCTTACCATGTGCTCACACCATGGCTCCAGTCACGAGGGCTGAACCGAATGGTAGCCAGGCTCTGTTGATGTTCGACAGCACCCACAGTGATATTGAGGAATTTGGATGGCTCCCGTTCATACAAAAGTTTGATGGTCTTAACCCCTGCATTGCTCGGCAATTCTCTTTAACCTTTGATGGCTGTCGAGCCAAGGTCGGGGATGTTCAATTGCAAATTGATGAGAAATTTGTAAGTTTAGCTACGGGTTTTCCTGACACTAGACAACGATGGTCCAAGAATTGCAAGGTGGAAGAGGTCCCTTGGACTCTGCTCTTCCAGTCGCGTAGGGTCGACTCCTGTGACAAAGGTTTACCTGTGACCATGTTGAAGCAGCGTTGGCATGAGTTGTTGATGATAATCAAACAGTTTATCACCTGCGAAGGTCGGTATAGTTTTGTTTTCTTACACCACCTTCGTTTTCTTATGGTTTTCATGGGCTTTGAGCTTAATATGCCTTATTACTTGCATAGAATCCTGTTTAAGATTTCTAAGAGATACAAAAAGAACCATGCTGATAGAAACCTTTTTCACTTTGGGCTGATTAAAATGACTGTTGTTTATCATTTGGAGTTACGCGGAGACCGTTGGAATGATTTTCTTACTCGCAATAGTTTTGAGGATTCGAATCCTCCACAGGTTGACAGACCTGTGGTAACCAAGAACAAAGATTTACTCCCAGTACCCTACAGTGTTCTGCTACCTAAACCCTTACCCGAATCACCTATCGACCTACCCCACTCTGTGACCAAGGATGTCGAAACTGTTAAGCCTGTGGGAAAGAAACCCAAATCCAAACCCACTGCAAACGCCAAAGGAAAAAAGAATGCCCGTTTAATCTCTTGTATGGCAAGGAACAAGACGAGACTTCCTGTCAACCCTAAACCCATCATGGTAAGTGAAGACTCTGACTCGGAGGTGGAACATTATCTGGCTAGTGAGTATCCCTATTCCTAAGGTTTATGTGCCGAAACCTCCTTTGACTTCGTGTCAAACCTACCACCTTGCTTGAAAAATGACCCTAACTACCCAAGCATAAAGCTGCCTCGTGAAACCCCCGGTCATTCATCCAAACCCTCTCCTGCTCTGTCGAAGCCTATAGTGCCACCCTGTGAGCAATGTAGCTCTTGGTTAGAGAGGTATTATCTTGATGTGCCGATGCTACAGTCAAAGATTAAATCTTTGGCGGACCAGGTTACACTGCTTACCCGTCAGAAGGCTGAGCTACATACCACTGATAAGAGACAAAGAACGACAAGCTCCATTTTGTTTAGAAATGTGGAATCGGCCATGGCTATGGTGAATTCTAAGCTGGCGTAATTGGATAGCCTCGTCACACAGGTATGTGTAATATCAATCATTTTTTGTAAATAGTATGAGTTTATATAACGAATTTGAATTCATTGGATAGCTCTGTCTACAACATGGATTTGCTCTGTCACATTATATGCATTATGTACATAGTTTTGATTAATGAAATTCGTTTTCCCAGTTTAGTGTCGATTGGATTCTTTCATCGATTTGATTGGATCTTAGTATGGATTTGATTGGTTTCATTTAGCTTAATTTGGGATGTTCTGTTGCTAATTGAAGTCGCTGTATCTATTATAGACACAAGCTGTTTCGCATTTCGATTGTGAACACAATCAAGTTTCGATTCGAATTGGTTATAATGTATGCGTTATGGTTGGCAAAAATTGTGATATGGTTAACTGTTACAGGAATACAATCCGGATTATTCTCAATATGATCTTGGTAAAATACATCCAAAACCATTCGTAACGGTTATGTAAAAAAACCAGCTGGTTGATTCGCGTTGGTTTGATCAATCCTGCTATCAGTTGAATTCGTATTTATGATAGATATTCTGTTTCAAGTGTATTTGTGAAACGCGATTGATTCATGATTTGTTTCTATATTAAACCCCGTCGTGACTTGTTTGGAATTAACCATTTCGTTCAAATCCAATAGAGTTTATTTACACATTCTACCAATTATCACTTATGTCAATTCTATAGTGATTGTGGTCAAAGTCGAATCAATCTGGTTATGATTTTGTATGAATTGGTTCATGTATCTGTCTGAATTAATCCACCTGTGGTGCGAACCGTTTGAGCCATAACAGTTATAAAATTCTAAAACAATCCTATTTTTATCTAATCGTATCTCCTGTTTTGGAAAATCACAACGTTGCATATGATTCGCTTGATTGAACTGCTTTCGAATTGGATGTGAAATGATTTCTAAAACTGTTTGGTTTCGATTCTGTTTACCCGACTATAATGGCAATCGAAACAGATCATACTTGTCTCTCTATTTGGTTGTTGGATTTTGATATTATTTGATTTGAATTAGATATGGGACAGTCTTGTTACTATTCGACCTGATTATGGTAACCGTAAAACAGAGTATTCCTACCCTTGTTTCGATGGAATCACTTTTGATTTTGTTTAATTTGAATGATAAAATCATGTGAGTCATTAGTGATTCATTTTTAATGTTTATTAAAAGAAATTTGGATTTGATTCTTTTAAAAGATTTCATTTGATATTTATCTGGTCCTGTATGCTATTTTAGACTAGCTACAGAATCAGATGATTCTGTAGCTGAGTCTGTAAGATTAGATTTTTATTGTTTTGTTAATGAAATATCTTTCTAATTTGTTATTTTTGATCTATTGCAGATGGATTTGATGAGCAGTTAGGGGATATTTCAAAGATTTTACTTGCATTTTAGTTTCTTATTTTAGTTGATTTTGGGATATCTCCCAGATTATGTAAAACAGTTTGATATTATCCACAGGGAGGTTTTACCTTGTGGAGAGACTTATATATACTCATGATTTTGTAATTATGATATCCTCATTTTTGGGAGAACAAGGATATGGAGTTTTAATATAGACTGAGGCAGAACTTGGTTTTTTGTTACAACTTTAGCTTCTCATTATATCAACATTTTGTTTCATGTTGTGTATATCAATTTGTATCTGGTTAATGACTACTTTAGATATCTTAATCCTGTGCAAATGATATAATTTTAATCATTGTTATCCATATCTAGTTTCTTCTAAGTATTTAATGAACATAGCAATTGTTTAATTCAATTTGTGAACGACATATTTCTCTTCTTCATAAGTTGAATTATAAAGTATAAGTTTTTGCATAACAGGTTTCCCTTATTGCAGAGATTTATAAATCATAAAATTGTTATGATTTTTTATGTCTTGTTTGTCCTGTAAATAACTCAAAGAGCAGTGCAGCCTATCGTTTACGAGAAGCTTATGGACTAACCGGTGCGAGTTTACTTCCTCTGACCAGCCTCTAAGTCATCATACACGGGACAAATTAGAAGCGCTTCCAGGTCAATCTGTCATTTATCTGTTAGTATATTTGTTAGTAATGTTCGTTAGATATATATGTTTGATATATTAGATTGTTTAATTTCAGTCAATATATTAGATCGTTTAATTTCAGTAAGTTTTATTTCTTATTCATAAAATATAAAAATCAAAAAACATCTCTGGCTATCTTTGGGCAGAAAGCATATGAGTTTTGCAGGTTTTGTTTAAATATGCCAATTGTGCATATTGTATATTTGTGAATAAGTTGTACTATAACTGGTAGTTAGATGGTTAATTGTTAGAATTAGAGTAATAGTAATTAGTATAATAGTTAGTGTAATTTGTATTTAGTTTTAGCTTATATTGAAATTCGTTTTTTTAATTAGATTAGTATATTAGTTTGTTTTTATTATTAGTTAGTTTAGTTTCTTTTATTTTAGTTTTAGTTAGTTAGTTTAGTTAGTTTTAGTTTGTTTATTTGTTTCAGATAGATTAGTTAGTTTAGATTAGTTTTCTCTTTGGTTTTCTTAAAGACCTTAGAGCGGCCAACAGAGCCGTTAAACTCATCAGGGTGGTTCACTCCAAACGGCTTGGGTTATTAGACAACCCCGGACCGGTTCCACTCTCTCAATTGATGGATGGACAATTTTGCCCGTCAACAAATGGCGCTAGAAAGAGGGCCTGAACTTAATTAATGTCACGAGGTGGTCGCAAGACTCCTCCCCCCCATAATCGCTCACCTATAGTGACTAGAATCCATTCAAAAGATAATATTCCCCCTCAAACAACAACTACTTCAACCAAAGATCCGCAGATCACAGTTGATCTAGAAACCCCTAATCCTACAGGTGGTGACTTGGAAGAGATTGTCTATTGATCTTTTATTAAAACACATAGTGCATTAGCCAATTTGAGGCAACCAAACCGTCCATGGGGTCAACCTTTAGACTTCTCTGATATCAGAGAACAGTTAGGTGACACTAACCTCACTGTGAACCCTACAGATCCAAACACAAATCCTGTTGCAGGAGGATCTGGGATACCTCCTTCACCACCTCCCTCATCTCCTTCCTCTTCTGGAGGAGATTCCTCTTCTGACGAAGGTAATTCACCTTC
>SNQJ01S0113148.1:31970-52238 GCA_010110895.2 Picea sitchensis
TTTTTTTTTTTTTCAACTACAA
This sequence comes from Picea sitchensis, assembly GCA_010110895.2. Lineage (NCBI taxonomy): Eukaryota > Viridiplantae > Streptophyta > Pinopsida > Pinales > Pinaceae > Picea > Picea sitchensis. The sequence continues at coordinate 31,993 of SNQJ01S0113148.1, forward strand.
AACTTTTCAGTTGTCTATATCTGGTTTTGTATTTTCTTAACTCATCCAAGGCACGGAGAAGTTCTTCTTCCATATTAACTTCTTCTTCATCTTCTAACTCTTTATTATGTTTAATTTCTTCTATATTCTTAGACTCTTCAATACCTAGAAAAAGGACTTCATCATCATCAGATTCATCACTATTACTGGACTCTGATGAACTGTTGTTTTCTTCTTTTGAGTAGAAATTATTTTTTCCTTTGTAGTTGGGTTTTTCCTTCTTCTTGTATTCCTTAGTTTTGTTTTCTTCAACCTCAGAGTCCTCCTTGGGATAGGGACACTTGGCTACAAAGTGGACAACCTTACCACATCTAAAGCATTTGAAACGGAGCTTGCCTTTGTATTTCCCTGCTCCTTTCTGAAGTTTCTTTATAAAATTGGCTTCTTCCACATCAGATTCTTCATGGTGGTTGGATTGAGGTTTTTCCTTCTGATTTTTTTTTTCTTGAGAACCTTTAAGGATGTATATCCTTGTGGGAGGTTCTCATGACCTAATCTTAACTCATAGGCTATGAGGATTCCATACAATTCTTCCATGGTGAGTTTATCTAGATTTCCCCGATCTTCAAGAGCAGACACTTTAGGATTGTATAGAATAGGTAGTGTTCTAAGTACTTTTTCAACTAGCTCATTGTCTGACACTTCTACTCCCAATCCTTTGATTGCATTAACAATATTATCAACTCTTTCGAAGTATTTTGAGATATTGTCTTCATCCTTCATTTTCAGACCTTCATATTGTACTCTAAGAGTCTGGAGTTTGGCCCTCTTTTCTTTGCAATCTCCTGCATATCTAGTTTCCAATTTATCCCAGAGTTGTTTTTCATTATTACAGTTTAGTACCTTAGCAAGGATTTTCTTACTTAGTCCAACTTGTAGTTTGTTTAAATCCTTTACATGTTCCCAAAAACGTTTCTTGTCTTTTTCTTCTATGGGAATGGATTTTGGAACATCATATCCCTTTTCCACTAATGTCCATACTTCCAGTCCAATGGAAATCAGATAAATTTCCATTCTAACACTCTAGAAGAAATAGTATTCACCATTAAATAGGGGGAATTTTTATGACATATTCAACTACTGATCCATTCTAATGTGTATTACTCTTCAAGTGATTTAAACCTTTTTTGAAGAGACCTGCTCTGATACCAATTGAAGGATTAGATCATGTCACTGAGAGGGGGGGTTGAATTAGTGACACAATTATTATATTAATTCATATTTTGTTAATGCAAACATAATTTTGACACAATATTTTATTGTGGAACCAAAATGGGAAAAACCACAAACTCTTTTCTATTAACTGCAAAATTTGTTTTACATGTTACATAGAAGAAATATATTCTTCTTTTCTTAACAACACCAACTAATCAGGATGCACCCACACCCTTGTTCACCAAAACCAACTGCTAGGAGGCTACAACCCCTAGTTTAGTCATCTACAACTGAAAAGGAAGCACCAACTCCCTCTGTAGGCACCAACCTCCCCTTACACCACCCTTATTTTCTGAATATGGGTTAAACTTTTGTATCAAGTATTTACTTCATCTTTCTCTTCTTCTCTACTTAATTTATCTTTTGATTCAGACTATAGAGATGCTTTCTTCTCAACACCCTTCCTCATTTATATAATCTTCAAAATGGTGTGAGAGTGATACATTATGTCCCTTTGTTTTGAAACATCACACCTCTTTGTTTAACTTAACCATAATCACTATTTTATCATTTTTACCGTGAAATATTTTCATAAATTGATCACAGTTATGGATCAATTTCATCCTTTTAACTCGATCCCTAATCTCTGCGAATATTGTAGAAAATGGATTTCTGTTAAGGCTCTTCCTTCAAACCATTACACGTGACCGATAACAAAAAACCACAGGTTTATCAACTTTAGTGACGTATTATGTTTTTATTTTTAAATTTTTTATTCCATATGACCAACGACAGTGAGAAGACACTAGGACAAACGAGCTCTTGTGCACTTATATGAATCAACAGTCACGATTTAATCTCCTAATGAGATGGATGAATGTTGGGACTTCGGGACTTCACCTTTCAAATATTCTAAATAATGTTTCATCGAACATATCGGATGGTTCACTTCTATTTCGCAGAACCAGATCAATGGTCATATTTGATCCTTACACGTAACCTTTCACTACTTAATCCAATGGTTAGGACTTAATCAAGAATTGATATGGATGACCACCATTTACTTCACGAATTCATGCTTCACATATTTCAGTCTCTGTAAGTCTTCATATGACCTTCGACTGTGATCAAGCGCCTATCCAAAGGGTGCTTTGGAGATGTAGGCTTCAGGTGTTTTCACTGTATGTTTTGGCCAATCTTTCGATCTTCAAATTGACGAATTCTAGGAAATGGGTGCTAGCTGCTCTTCCTAGGCCCGTCCCACATGTGACCTCGGGCTATGACCCGGGGCTCAATTCTTGAGTGCTTCACAAATTTGTGTTTTACGAGGTTTGAGCTTAGCTCCTCGCAATTTCTTTGAATCGCAAAACCCTGAATTCATTTATCTATTGCCACATCCCATCCTTCCAACCAACGGCTAGGGTCTTTTTGCAGCTTCAAACTTCGTAAAGTCAATGCTCTCCTATGTTCTTCTTTTCTTATCCTGTCCTTCCACTTAATTTGATCCGACGACTGACGGGTATTCGAATAATTGAGATCTCAAATTTTTTTAGCTTATCCTGTCCTTCCACTCAAATGTGATACAATGATCGTGAATACTCTCGAAGCATATTAACAATCAAGGATGATTGTGGAGTCCTCAACTAGCACTAATTTAATGACTATCGTCAAGTTCTTCTATGGAAACCACTCATTGGTAGTGGAACTGATTCCAATCGTAGATCTATTGTTGAGTGACCATCGACGATTGATGTGGATTTTAGAACCACAAATTGCAAGTGTCTTAATTCGTCGCCTAAGATCCACAATTTATCCTTGTTGAGTTTCATCGCACCATCTCTTTTGAGCTTTGATCTTCATTCGCTAACCCTCTTGAGATTTTAATCTTTTCATCTCATCCAACTGTTTGAAATCAATCATTATATGTTGTATGTTATACTATTGATATCAATGACAATTCATCATACCAACTTATCATCACATCAAAGAAATCATCTTTTGACATCAATGACACTCTATCCAACACTATGGGCATGCATGACTACATGTAAGAAGTTGACAGGACAGTCACCATTCAAATTGATGTATGGGCAGGAAGCAGTGGTACCATTGGAATTTCTGGTACCCAGTCTACATGTAGCAACAATCACCAACATGACAGAAAGAGGTGCAGTAAAGGAAATGTAAAATAAACTAATGGAGATTGAAGAGGATAGGATTCTGGTAGGATTTCACCAGGAAGTACAGAAAGCGAGAGACAAAGATTGACATGAAAGACATATTAAGAGGAAGAGTTTCAAGAAAGGAGACCTAGTCCTACTCTATGACATTAATTTTTTCTAACATCCTGGTAAATTTTGAATGCATAGGCTAGGGCCATATGAAGTAAAGACTTTCACAGATGGAGGATATGTGCAACTAAAGGATTTGGCAGGAACATAACTGAAATGAATTCTCAATGGCAGTCGACTGAAAATGTATAGGAACAATTGACCTCCTAAAACTTAAAAGTTACAATGCAATGAGAAAGGTATGTATATAGTGTAATACAATAGAGATTAAGACAAAAAAATGATAAAAATAAATAAAAGGAGAAAAATAAGGAAAAATAAATACAAAAATAAAAAAGAAATAAAATAAAAAAATACTGGGAAATATTGTGCCTAGAGATAGTGGACTCAGCGCGAAAAAAATGTTTGTGTGTAGCGTATGAGTGACATAAAAAAAAACACTGTGCACTAAGGAAAAATCACAGCATAAATGCATGACGCACTCAAAAATTTCACAGCACCGGAAAAGGGGCCAACAATTGGAAAAGTTAAAAACAATCGTTAGGGGAAAAATGCGTGAATTGGGGAATTTATAGAATTAAATGAAGCATACTCGACAAGATTCAATGCATTAATCGCAGCTAGAGAAGCTTCTCCGAGAAGATTCATGACATTCATGGAACTCTCTATATAAAGGGGAAACACGGGCCAAACAAGATTTATTGTGAAATTGAAAAGTTACAGAGCTAGAGAGCACACAGACTATAGGAAAACAGGCAATTGTAGAGAGAGAACCAGTTGAATTTTATTATACAAAGCATGAAGTATCGACTATGGCACCACCAATTATTGGCGCACTGAGCCAAATCATGAGGAAAACTAGAAGAATTCTCAGGGCACCACATGAAACCATAGAGGCCAAGCATGAAATGGAACAAAGAGAGGAAATTGTCGATGTTGACAGAATTCCCTCCCCACAGGTTGAACTAGTAAGTGCCACATTGGTCAAGGAAGAAGAACAAGCCCCAACAAAAGTTGGCATGGAAAGTGGTTCACATGACAATGCACAGGTCTGTGAAATACTTAATGCAAGAAATCTACATCAACCTAAGAGGTCCAAACTAACCCACAGAACAAATGGTTACTCTAGCGAGTAGACAGAGGCATGGGAAAGGTCTGCACAACACCAAGAAGGGTTGGCTGAAGATATCACCAAGAATCCAGACTCAGGCACATAAGATAGAGAATCATAGGCTGGGACTTCTAGCACACCCGTAGGAAGAAAGGAAAAATAGCCCATCGCGTAGTCCCCTTGCAAGCAACCCGAAGCCTTAATCATATTACTGCGCATTCCATAGGGAGTGTAGGTCATGCCAACACTATTTGGTTGCGTGGAAAAGTTAATATACACAGAACATGATGTGTCTAACGTCAAAAAATTCCCTGAATTTCCGCAGTAGGTGTATATGGAGAGCATAAGTACAGGACCCTTTGGATACCCATGATGCAGCCAAAGAAATGGGCGACAGGCCTAATAAAATAGGGATCCTACACCTCGTGGAGATTCCCCACATTGGAAGGTGGAGAGAAGTGAATAATTGTGTCAAGAAGTTGATGGAAATCCTTCATGGAGGCTTCTTATGGATGGAGGAACATGTCTCCATCGACGTAGAATTGATTGTGTTCATCATAGGTCTACCATCAATGGGAGAAAGTCTCGCACAAAACTTGGATGAAAAAACTAAAGAAAATGCGTTAGCTGAAGAAATGAAGAAAAAATATGGGACAGAGAGAGCTTCACATGGAATCATCATTAAAAGAATCAACAACGCAATCACTAGGATGGCCACAAAACTCATGGCTTGCAAACTATTAAGGAAATGTTGCAAAGTAGTCAAAGTGGTTTAAGGGATTTTAAAAGGTAAATAATAAAGTGAAGTGAGGAGTGTACTATAATTCAAAGTGAATAAAAAATAAATTATTTAAATAATAAATTTAATGGAGAAATTAGAAGTGGGTTAATCCTAAAATAAGGAAAGTGGGGCCAAGTGACCTAGAAGATGTTTTTAAGTAATCTACTTGGAGAGTATAAATAAGAGGCAAGGCTCTCTCATTTTAATCACATTTGATCATATTGAATATCTATATGTTTATGAGGTAACCAAGGATATATAAGCCAAAATTATGAGGAAAGGTGAAGAAAAGAAGGCCGAAATGCAAGGAAGGATATATTCTTTTGATGGTGCTTTCTAAGGTATGTTATTTACAGGTCATCTCACCATTTTCACTATAATTTTTTTTCTATAATGATTCAGACTGTTAAATTTATATGCCAATGAGAAAACATACCCAAGTATCTTTCATAAAAATTCATCTTGTGGGTCTTTGTATTTTGGGAGTTACACTCCGTGGAAAATAGGGTTTGTGGCTAGTCCTGAAACTAGTCAAAAACAGGTGTTTCGGGTAAAAACGTCATAACTTCTTCATAACATATCCAAATTCAGTGAGAAAAAATGTGTTGGTTAGTTTAAAAGATTTAGTATGTTGTGTAATGGTTTCATATAAATTAAATTAATATTTTGTGCATTCCACTCTCTATAAGGTCGCTCTCTAGAATAAGCCAGAATTCAACAAGGTATGCCATTTTTTCTATAATGCCTTTTATGAGAGGTTCCAAGTAGTTCCACCTGGAGGAATTGCATAAAAAACACTAAATAACATTGTGTATCAGTTTCATATATTTATTCATTACAAGTACAAAGTTATGACTATTTTAAGTTGGGGTTGTTAACTAATCCAAAACTAGTCATGGTTGAGACAAGCAGTGGATGAGCTGGCACATGCATGAGGTGTATAGTTGATGATGTTGGTACATATTGATGCGTCAGTTTTTATGATTATTTGACACATTATTGATATATACTTGGTACGTGGTTAGATGCACTTGTTTATGGTACAGGTTGATTACAAGTTGTTTGGCACAGGTTGGTGCATGGTTGATGCACTTGTTTATGTTGACATATTGATATTTGTTGAGGATTGTTGTCTCATCTCAGTTGGTTCTAAGAATGTAAAATGAGTCTTGCATATAGAGTTGGTGCTCTTGTAGAGTTTTACTCTATTCAGTTTTTGTTAAAAAAAACCCGGATTGGAGTCCATAATAAAAAGAAAAATTGTACATACATCTTGTGTTCTTTGTGTTCCTTGTGGAGATGATTTGTTGATGATATGTTGCTGATATATGCTGTTGATATGTATTCACATTTAACTGATTATAAATGAAAACAGTGAGTAATGAGAAAATGTTGAATGTTAACTAAGGAGTTTTTGTGTAAGAGGGAAGTTTTGGGAAAAATATCCCCACACTCATTCACCCCCCCCTCTAAGTGTGGTAGGCGTGTCCAACAAAAACCACAAATTATTTTCTGTTATCTGCAAAATTTGTTTTACATGTTACATAGAAGAAAGATATTCTTCTTTTTCGAACAACACCAACTGATCAGGATTCACCCACACCCTTGTTCACCAACACCAACTGGTAGGAGGCTATGACCCCATGTTTAGTCATATACAACTAACAAGGAAGTGCCAACTCCCTCTACAAGCACCAACTTGCCCTTGAACCACCCTACCACCCTTATTTTCTGAATCTGGGTTAAAATTTTGTATCAAGTCTTTACTACATCTTTCTCTACTTCTCTAATTAATATATCTTCTGATTCAGACTATAGAGACGCTTTCTTCTCAACACCCTTCATCGTTTATATAATCTTCAAAATGGTGCGACAATGATACACTATGTACCTTTGTTTTGAAACATTGCACCTCTTTGTTTAACTTAACCATAATCATTGTTTTATCATTTTTACCATGAAGGTGTTTCATAAATTGATCACATTTATGGATAATTTTCATCCTTTTAACTCGATCCCTAATCTCTGAAAATATTGCAGAAAATGAAGTTTTGCTGAGGTGATTCCTTCAAACCATTACATATGACCAATGGCGGTAACCAGACGCTAGGCCAAACGAGCGCTTGTACGCTTATCTGAATCAACTATCACGATTTAATCTCCTGATGATATGGATGAACATTGGGACTTCAGGACTTCGCCTTTCAAATCTTCTGAATAAGATTTCGTTGAACAGATCGGACGGTTCACTTCTATTTCATGAAACCAGATCAATGATCATATTTGATCCTTACACATAACCTTCCACTTCTTAATCCGATGGTTCGGACTTAATCAAGCATTGATATGGATGGCCACCATTTACTTCACGACTTCATGCTTCTCATACTTCAGTCTCTTTAAGTCTTCATATGACCTTTGATAGTGATCAAGCGCCTATCCAAAGGGCACTTCAGAGATGCGGGCTTCAGGTGTTTTCACTGTATGTTGTGGCCAATGTTTTGATCTCCGAATTGACAAATTCTAGGCAATGGGTGTTAGCTCCTCTTCCTAGGAACATCCCACATGTGACCTCAGGCTATGAACTGGGGCTCAATTCCTGAGTTCTTTGCAACTTCACGTTTCGCGAATTTTGAGCTTAGCTCGCAATTTCTCTGAATCGTGAAACCATGAATTTGTTTATCTGTTACTATATCCCATCCTTCCAACCAATGGATAGGGTCTCTACGTAGCTTCATACTTCATAAATTTAATTCTCTCCTATGTTCTTATTTGCTTATCCTATCCTTCCACTTAATTTGATCCAACGACTGATGGGTATTCGAATAATTGAGATCTCATATTTTTTCAGCTTATCCTATCCTTCCACTCAAAGATGATCCAACGATCGTGAAGACTCTCGAAGAAGATTAACGATCAAGGATGATTGTGGAGTCCTCAACTAGCACGAATTTTATGACTATCGTTGAGTTCTTCTATGGAAACTGCTCGTTGGTAGTGAAACTGATTCCAACCATAGATCTATTGTCGAGTGACCATCGATGATCAATGTGGATTGTGGAACCACAACTTGTGAGTGGTTTAATTCGTCACCTAAGCTTTGCAATTTATCCCTGTTGAGTTTCATTGCGCCATCTCTTCTGAGATTTGATATTCATTCGCTAACCCTCTTGAGATTTTAATCTTTTCATCTCGTCCAACTGTTTGACATCAATAATTATATGCTATCTATTATGTTGTTGATATCAATGACAATTCTTCATACCAAATTATCATCACATCAAATACATCAACTGTTGACATCAATGACAATGCTTCAATGAAACTCTGTCCAAAAATCTACCCCTTTGTCATTCATGGAAACACACCAACTTCATACACAGTCTCCCCCTGCGATAAGGATTCTCTCCTCTGAAGTTACTCTTCCTGATGCAGGAGAATCACCAACATCAAGCGATCTAGTGTGGAAGCGGAGGACAGTTGGACAAGCCAGCACAATTTTTTGAATTTCTCTTGGAGAAGATGCACCGAAAATAAATGTGAAAATTAAATGAAGGTGCACTTGTGTAATGTAAACGGACCTTGAGATATTTGCTCTCATCCTTAGTAGGTAGAAGGAATTTAAAGTAGTTAATGCAAGTAGATAGAATTTAATTCTAGATTAGACAGTTTCTAGAGCGCAAGAGGGAAAATGGGATATAGAAACCCTCATTGTGTATTGTAGCATTATGGAAGAAGCATTGGAGCATAGGAAATAAGAGAGTTGTGTAAGAACACCCATGTACTGATATTTGAATTAATAGAAGAGGTTGATTCAAATTCATGGTTTTGTATTTGTTCTCTGTGTATTGATGTTGAATGCTATGCTCATGAATTTTTTCTTCCAGTTATACATTTTCTTTTATACACTGTGTATATGATTTCATGTTTAAGTTTGAAGTCTGAGAGGAAGTAGGACTGAGTTTCAATTGTTTCTCTATCTGAACAAGGAGTTCCTGCAAGGAGTGCATTGGAAGTGTCCGCGAGGAGTGCGTTGACAGAGGGCTCAGATAGTTTTACTTTTGTTCCCATTTCCTCAGAAGTGCAGACAGGGATAGGAGATGTGCAAGGAGGGCATAGGCCAAGCTAAGCCTCAGAGTTGTGAATCTGAGCAGAAGTGTTGAGAGACTATTGTTGTAGGTGTGCGCAGAGTCAAAAGGGTTCAAGCACTTGAAGTGTTTGAAAATATGTCGCAAGGAGTGTGTGCAGGGATCTTCTGAAAGGTTCAGAGTTGGAGAAAGCTCAGGAGGTGTAGGACCTTCGAGGAATCACCAAAGAGAAGCACAGGAAGTTGTTTCATGCATTTTTTAGTAGGCATTGCAAGTTTGCGTCCAGGCGAACAATTTTTCGCGGAGGAACGTTTGGTCATTCACAGAAATTACCAAGGAAGAGTGGATGGTCGGTATTCTCTGAGCGCATCGGAGTTTCGGTGTATCAGGGTTCAGGAGTCGGAGAGACAAGTCGCTCGATATCATGATTATCGAAATTGTGATAGGGGAAATCCCAATAGGAGAAGTAAAGGGCAAGCGTTGACTGTTGTCGGGGTTCGGTGATTCGTGAAACCAACGCTCGACCACTAGACTCGTAAAGTTGCGAAGTCCGATCTCCCAAGTGGAAAGAGGGGATCGCATGGGAGTTTATTGTGGGTGCAGATTTCCTGATAGGGAAATATGAGAACCATTTGGAGTTCTTCGGGCAGTGGGAAAGAGAAGATCCTGTGTGCACGTGGACCTTTCGACCTACGGGTTGTTAAGGGGCTACGTTGGTATCATATGGTATCAGAGCACAGAAAGTGTTAGCGACATTTCTTGTAAAGGGGGGTAAAATGTGAAGGAATGGGTTAAAAACCCACTTACCCTAAGTTTGGGATGCAGGATGCGCCTGTGGTTAAGCGGAAAGCAATTCTGGACAATAGGGATCCGCGCGCCCAGATCAACGGTGCACATCGGATTCCGGAGCCCCCCCTCCTTTCTACCTTTAAGCGGAGGGGGGTGTTTTGGAATCGAGGGCACACCTCTTCAATGGTTACGATCAGAGTGCTTGGATCAACAGTGCACAAGGTGATTCCGGACCCCCCCCTCCTTTCTACCTTTAAGCGGAGGGGGGGGGGGGTCTGAAATTGAGGGTGCACCTCTTCAACGGCTACGATCGGAGCGCCCGGATCAACGACACACAAGGTGATTCAAAAATCCCTTATATTTCTACATTTAATCAACGTAAAGCCCCTTTCCTGTCGTGTCATCTTGTGGACCATCCTCCTCCCCCTGCCATCTGCTCTACTCCTGACCGTATGATGAGGCTCGCTCCCTTTAGCTCTTCCTCATCCTCCAAAATCTTTCCATATCCCCACTTTCGGTCCATATGGTCCCTCCCCCATATCATCATCCCCTCACCACCTACCATGTGTCCCACGCGATTCCATGTCAGCCTCCCATTATTAATGTGCCCATCATATTTCATCTCCTACCCCCTCTGCCTATTGCCTTCCACCATGTGTCTTCGCCTGTCACGTTGCCCACACCTCACCACCTCTCATCTCACCCTCATGGTCTTGGCGCCACCACTTCCATTACGCCCCCCAGTCTTTGCGTTGTCCTCCACGTCTATTCATCAGGTCGTTCAGCTAATCCAGGTGGCAGCGTGAGGGGTCTCCCACGTCTTAAAGGTGCCAAGTTAGCCGGGCCGTTCTCAATCCCAAGAAAGAAGTTATTAAGGTAGTTGGTGGTGGTTAGACATCATCTCCTCCATAAAGGGAAAGTCCGACAAAGAATTAAAATCACGTCGATTCGCCCACAGGACTGTCAGGAGTTCGATTGCGTCTGCCATAGGTGCACGATCATTCAGAAACTGCAGGTGTAGATTGTCAGAAGCCATGTAGATGCAATGTTTTTAATGCAACGTCTCGATTCAGTTGCTATTTTTTTTTTGAGTATATGTAGGCGTTTTTGCCATTTTTGTATGGATCGATGGTAGAGCGAACCTCCCGACTGTAAAGTTTCAACAACCATTCTAGTTCTCTGGTTGTGCATCTGTATATGAGATTTCTTGTTTTATGACAAACAGTTTTCCTACTCCATCTAAGCTTTCATCTCATACTAAGGGAGTTCATGATCGACTGATTCACATGAATTGTTGCAGTTATGTTATGATAAAGGATTTATCATTGCATCATTGTATTCTCTGGTTTTCTGTGTTTGAATGTAAGAGGATCTTGCGTTTGGGCGCTTTCTTCCCCAGTATGTTAGAAACCTATTGTTTATGACAGAACCTCGCACTCTTCTTATACAAGTCTTCCCCCTACTCACCCTTATTACAACTCATTGTTTGAAGTTTATCTAAGACCTCACTTACCCATGCATGCATGGCCTAGTTTCAGAGTTGAAACGATATTGTTCTGAGTTTACTTCCATTCGATCATCCCTTTATAAAAAAATCATGACATTAAACAGATGGGCGTCGGGCTCTGCTCCTGCTGCAATCCAGGAGTGACATCTGACGCTAACATTTTTGGCATCGTTGTCGGGGACAAAGTTGAAAATTTTCCCCAGGATTGAACGACATTGAGCTTCTGATTATGAAGGTGCATCAGGCATTAGAGCCCTTCAAGATTGCTACTATGAACTTGGTGACTTCATTGTGACGACTCCACTGTGGTGAACCTGTTGGGTTAGTTGTGGCTTTCAGCGGTAGACACACACGGTCCCATCCACAGCTGCCTCTGGCCACGCCTGAAGAAAATCTGGAGGTGATTATCAGAAAAGGAAAACCCCCTCAAGGAGAAAGATTTGCCACTAAACCAGGTATTTCCCCACCTCCTTCCGTAAAAAATCCATTTTCTTGTTCTCATCTTCCTAGCCATCCTTTCTCTGAGGTTTCCCGTTTTCTGAAATTTGGGAGTGTTCCTGCCGATTTTTCTCCTCCTGGTCTGGCATCAGAAAGAGATATCCTTGTCACTCCCCCCTCCCTGGAAGTTGTGCCTCAGCACAGACCTCGGGCCTCAGAAGGTTTCACCACCCCTCCTTTTATTACTATTACTGCACAGAGTGAAGCAACTGTACATTCAAGTCCCTTACCTCTATCTTTGTTTTCCCCGTTGTCTCCCTCTCCTTCAGGAAACGCTTTTCTGATATATCCTGTTCACACTCCTTCTCCTCCAGGATCTCCTCTACCTAATATCCCTATGGCTAGTTCTAACCCCCCTCTGAATAGAATGGATGCCATAGTCACTGCCAGATATGCCCCCTTAATCCTACCCCATCCCATGAATCCTCTCCCTGCTGGAGACTACTTGAAATACATGCCCAAGTTCACTGGAGAAGGGGACATAACTGCAGAGGAGCATCTAGCTGCTTTCTACAGTTATGCAGACAACCTAAACATTGAAAATGAAGATGTCTGGATGAGAGTCTTCATCCAGAGCTTGGATGGCGAGGTGAGGAAATGGTTTAGAGGATTGGCCCTTGGATCTATTGCTGGGATCGAAGCCCTAGATAGTGCTTTCCTGAGGCAATGGGGTGATAGGAAAGACTTCATGTATTACATGACAGAGTTCAGTTCTTTGAAGAAAATGAAAGGAGAATCTGTCTCTAACTTCTCCAAAAGATTCAATAAGATGTATAACAAAATCCCTGTTGAAATAAAGACTTCAGAAGCCATAGACAAGATTTCTTATGCCAGTGCATTTGGCCCCGATTTATGTCTTTTATTGAGAGAAACAAGAGCCACCTCCTTAGCTCAAATGAAATATGCGGCCATAGAAGTGGAATACAATGTATTAGCAGCTGACAGACTGAGGAACAAGGCCAACGTAGACAGAAGAAAGGGAAAATCCGAAGCCTCAACTTCTGGCCCATCGATGCCCCACACTCAAGTGGATGAACTGACCCAGATGATGAAGTCTCTGTCTACAGAGATGGAGAGACTGAAAATGGAGGGGAGGAAAGTGTACAAGGGCCCTCAGAGCATCGAAAAAAAAGGGGGTTTCAGGAGGCCAAATAATATTTCTCCCCCGACTATGCACAGAGAAAGGGGAAGAGACAGAGAAGACCAGAGAATTCAGGCCCCTTTTCAGAACAATTTTGTGGCCAAAGAGGAAGAAGGGGAAACAGATGAGCTTGATCCTGAAATCCATTGCTTCGGAGATACTCCTTCTTTTCCTCATATCACTCAATCAACATATGAGGAGTCTCTCATGGACAGTGATGTAAATGAGTTGAGCAAGGGAGACAAGGCTAGTGGCAACCGAGGCAGGTATGATCTGAGGTCTAAGAAAAGGAAAATATCACCTGATGTTCCTGAGTGGTCCACCAAAACAGAGAAGCCTACTAATGAAGTAGAAAATAGTCACAGAGGTAAGAAGACCCAACCCCTCTCTCCCATTATTCAGAGTCATCTTCCCAAAATAAGAGAAATCCCTAAGCTTACACCTTCTTTTAATTTCGAGCATGAAATTCAAAAGATCAGAATACTTGTGCCCCTAACTGAATTGATTAAACATGAAGGGTTCAAGAAATGCTTCTCTGAGATTTTACAGTCTAAGGTCTCAAGCCTTCCCACAGACTCCATCAATTTGCAAGATGAAAAACCTACAGTTATTCTAGGTCCTATGGTAGAAGATAGGAATGACTCATCCCCTCGCTTATACACTTCCTTGGACATTCATGACAAGGTACTGCACAACTATTTGATGGATTCGGGGGCTTCTCACAACCTAATGCCCAAAACCATCATGGAAGAGTTAAGACTAGAAGTCACCCGAGCCTATCGTGACCTATATTCCTTTGAATCTAGGAAATTTCAATGTCTAGGGGTTATTAAAGACCTGGTTGTGACCTTGTTTCAGTTTCCCATGAAAAGTGTTGTCATGGATATTGTAGTAGTTGATGTCCCCCCCAAGTTCGGTATGCTATTGTCAAGATCTTGGATAAANTGAAGCCAATCTCACCAATCATCCCATTTTTTCCTTGGACACTGATTTAGGTTCCAATCTACTGCAACTCACTCATGCTCTCGAGCCTCCTCTTAAGATCAGAAAGAATCCCACCACTCCTCTTGAATTCCCTCCCTCCATCACCCCCATATGGAATTTTTTTTTTGATGGAGCCTGTTCCAGGGAAGGCGCTGGTGCTGGGGTGTTTTTTGTGTCACCGTCTCAGGAGACCGTATCCCTTTCATATAAGCTGGAATTTGACACCACCAACAACGTGGCAGAGTATGAAGCTCTTGTTCTGGGTATGAGGGCTGCAAATAAAATGGGAATTAAAGAGATAGAAATATTTGGAGATGCTGAGTTGATTATCCAGCAGGTCAGAAAGACCTATCGTGCTAATAATCCCCGGCTTAGAAATTACAGAAATGAAGTATGGGACCTAGTTGATAATTTCTTCTTGGCTTTTAACATTTATTTCATTCCGAGGGGGGAAAATACTTCAGCCGATTCTTTAGCTGTCTCAACTAGTTTGATCAAAGTTCCTCTGTCGCCTATGGTCAAATATGATGTTGAAATAAAATATAGACCCTCTGTACCGGACAATGTCATGCATTGGAAGGTATTTGATGATGATCTGGAAATCGAAAAATTTCTCCAATTTGTTGATGATTTTTCTGCATTGCACATTGATGAGGATCCTGACATGGAAGGTGACCCTCACCCTGGGGTGTTTTTAAATAAAATTTCTAACCACCAGATCATTCAGCTACCGATAAATTACATTCCGAGGGGACTAGTCCCGTTAGAAAGATTGTTCGATGGGAATGATGTGGCAGTAAAGGGTAGAGTTTTAGGTGATGATGCTGACACAGCTGAGTGAAACATTGGCACACTGAGGAGCCTAAGTTTGTCAAGTTGTCAAGGATTTTGACCAAGGAACAGAGGGTTGAATATACTGAGTTGCTGAGAGAGTTTGTTGATATGTTTGCATGGACCTACGAAGACCTCAAGACATATGACACATACTTCATTGAACACAAGATCCCACTGAAGGAAGAGGCTAAGCCATTTAGGCAGAAACTAAGACAGATAAATCCCATGTTGTTGCCTGTCATGGAGAAAGAAGTGAAGAAGTTTTCAGAGGCCTAGATCATTGTCCCCTTGAGATATTTCGAATGGGTGGCCAATTTGGTTCCGGTGAGAAAGAAAAGTGGGGAAATTAGACTCTGTGTTTATTTCAGGAACCTAAACAGGAGCTCAAGGAAAGACAATTATCCCCTACCCAACATGGAACACATATTGTAGAAGGTCACTGGTGCATCTAGAAAATCCATGATTGATGGCTTCTCTAGTTACAATCAGATATCAATCATGCCTGAGGACAGAGAAAAAATGACCTTCACCACTCCTTGGGGGACATTCATGTATGCCAAAATGCCTTTCAGATTGATGAATGCAGGAGCAACATTTCAGCGAGCCATGGACATAACATTCATCGTGGAGAAGGACCAGTTTGTGGTAATCTATCTAGATGACATCATGGTTTTGTCCAGGATAGACAAGGAACACTCCTGCCACTTGAAGAAGGTTTTCCTGAAGTGTCGGAGGTTTGGCCTATATTTAAACCCCAAGAAATATTTGTTTTCTATGAAGGAGGGGAAGATATTAGGCCATATAGTATCAGCAGAGGGAGTGAGAATTGATCCTAGTAGGGTAGAGTCAATTCAGGCCCTATCACTTCCCAGTTCTAAGAAGGAAGTTCAGGCCTTTTTGGGAAAGATAAATTTTCTGAGGAGATTTGTCTCAAATTTTGCTGAATTGGTGAAACACATCACAACCATGCTCAGGAAGGGAAATGAAGTGAAATGGACCACTAAACCCAGGGAATATTTTGTCCAAATAAAGAGGGCATTGACTAAGGCACCTGTGCTAATCATTCCTGATTATTCCAAAGATATCCTGATTTTTTCTTTTGCTTCTTGTGATACAGTAGCAACAGTCTTGTTGCAGAAAAATGAGGAAGGGTGACAACAACCCATTTCGTTCTTTAGCAAGGCATTGAGATATGTAGAACTCTGGTACGAGATCATGGAGAAGCAGGATTATGCCTTGGTGAAATCCCTCAAAGCTTTCAGAGTCTATGTCTTGCACTCAAAGATCACTGCATACGTTCCTTCGGCCTCTGTGAAGGACATCCTCGTACAACCTGACATAGATGGGAGAAGAGGTAAATGGATTTATAAGATACTAGAGTTTGATCTGGAGGTTAAGCCCACCAAGTTGATAAAGGGGCAGGGTTTAGCCAATTTGTTGGCTGAATCCAATTGAAAAGCCTTGGGGATTAACTTCATCAATGAGCAAGCCGAGTCATCCAACAAACATTTGCAGGGTGCCTTATCACTAGCAGCATGCGCCTGGTACAAGGATATCTTGTATTTTTTGCAAGAATTAAAGCCTCCTGATGGATTGGGAAAAAGTAAGGCTAGGGATTTAAAGCTCAAAGCGGTCAGATATTGCCTCATTGACCAAGCCTTGTACTGGAAGGACCCTCTAGGGGTATTTTTAAGGTGCTTGGATTCGCAAGAAGCTCAGAAGGTTATGCTTTATTTCCATAGCGGTCTTTGTGGAGGTCATCATTTCTGGAAGACCACAGCTCACAAGATCCTCCAGCCTGGGTATTACTAGCCCACTTTATTCCCTGATGTCTGCAGGGAAATCAGAGCTTGCATCAAATGCCAGAAGTTCTCAGGAAAGCAACAACTCAAATCTCTGCCATTAAAGCCTATAGTAGTTTCGGCACCCTTTCAGTAGTGGGGATTGGACTCCATTGGAGAAATTCATCCTCCCTCAAGTGGCCAACACATATGGATCCTGACTACGACAGACAATTTCACCAAGTGGATAGAGGTTGTCCCCACCAGGATCACTTCTCAGAAAGTGATTATCATCTTCCTAGAGGACATCTTAGCCAGATTTGGTTGCCCCAGCAGAATTGTCATTAACAACGCTTCCCCCTTCAGGTCTGAGCCTCTGGTCAAGTTCTGTGAACAGTTTGAGATTTCAATGATTCACTCTACTCCCTATTATCCTCAAGGAAATGGACTGGAGAAATCTTCCAATAAAAGTCTGATCAAGCTCATTAAGAAATTACTGGAAGAGAATAAAAGGGTATGGGATTCAAAACTCAAATTTTCTCTATGAGCTAACCGAGTGACAACAAAGAAGTCCCTAGGCATCTCACCTTTCCAACTTGTTTACGGAACATAGGTTGTTTTCTCTACTCATCTCGCCTTATCTTTGGAGAAATTCCTCCAGGACCTTGAAGGAGAGCCTGACAATATGGTAAGAAGGATTCATCAGATGGTGGAAGTGCAGCAGATCAGAGAGCAAGTCATGAACAGGGCCTACAATCATCAGCAGAAGATCAAGCAGGCTTTTGACAGGAAGAGCAGAAAGAGATATTTCGAGTCGGGTGATCTGGTGCTCAAATGGGATGCACCCAGGCAAGAAAAGGGAAAGCACAGTAAGTTTGATGCCCTTTGGTTTGGGCCTTTCAAGATCTCTGAAGTATTTTCAAAAAACACTTACAGGTTGCAGGATTTGGAAGGCAAAGAAGTTTTTAATGGCCCAGTAAATGGGCATTTCTTGAAAAAATGTTTTTTGTGAGCCGCAGTCGGCTCTTTTGTTTTTGTAAATATTGTTTTTGTTTTCATCTTAATAAATGACTCCATATCCCAACAGCAAGGCACCGAATATGAAAAAAGAGTCCTTAGAGCATCACAGGGATGAATCTATCCCCCATGGAGCCTAATGTTAGTGACATTTCTTGTAAAGGGGGGTAAAATGCGAAGGAATGGGTTAAAAACCCACTTACCCTAAGTTCGGGATGCAGGATGCGCCTGTGGTTAAGCAGCAAGTAATTCTGGACAACAGGGATCCGTGCGCTCAGATCAACAGTGCACATCGGATTACGGAACCCCCCCGCCTTTCTACCTTTAAGCGGAGGGGGGGGTCCAAATTCGAGGGCGTACCTCTTCAACAGCTACAATCAGAGTTCTCGGATCAATGGCGCACAAGGCGATTCCGGACCCCCCCCACCTATCTACCTTTAAGTGGAGGGGGGGGTCTGGAATCGAGGGTGCACCTCTTCAATGGCTACGATCGGAGCACCCGGATCAACAACGCACAAGGCGATTCAAAAATCCCTTATCTTTCTAAGTTTAATCAACGTAAAGCCTCTTTCCTGTCATGTCATCTTGTGGACCATCCTCCTCCCCCTTCCATCTGCTCTCCTCCTGACCGTATGATGAGGCTCGCTCCATTTATCTCTTCCTCATCCTCTGACATCTGTCCATCTCCCCTCTTTTGGTCTATATGGTCCCTCCCCCATCTCATCATCCCCTCACCACCTTCCATGTGTCCCACTCGATTCCATGTCAGCCTCCCATTAATAATGTGCCCATCATATTTCATCTCCTACCCCCTCCGCATATTTCCTTCTGCCATGTGTCTTCCCCTGTCACATTCCCCACACCTCACCACCTCTCATCTCACCCTCATGGTATTGGCACCACCACTTCCATTACACCCCCCCCCAGTCTTCGCTTTGTCCTCCACGTCTATTCATCAGGCCATTCAGCTAATCCAGGTGGCAGCGCGAGGGGTCTCCCATGTCTTAAAGGTGCCAAGTTAGCCGGGCCATTCTCAATCCCAAGGAATCAGTTATTAAGGTAGTTGGTGGTGGTTAGACATCATCTACACCATAAAGGGAAAGTCCGACGAAGAATTAAAAGAACGTCGATTCACCCACAGGATTTTCAGGAGTTTGATTACATCTACCATAGGTGCATGATCATTCAGAGACTATAGGTGCAGATTATCAGAAGCCATGCAGATGCAATGTTTTTAATGAAACGTATCGATTTTGTTGCTATTTTTATTTTGAGTATATGTAGGTGTTTTCACCATTTTTGTATGGATCGATGGTAGAGCGAATCTCCCGACTGTAAAGTTTCAACAACCATTCTAGTTCTCTGGTTGTGCATCTGTATATGATATTTCTTGTTTTATGACAAACAATTTTCCTACTCCATCTAATATTTCATCGCATACTAAGGGAGTTCATGATCGACTGATTCGCATGAATTGTTGCAGTTATGTTATGATAAAGGATTTATCATTGCATCATTGTATTCTCTGGTTTTCTGTGTTTGAATGTAAGAGGATCTTGCGTTTGGACGCTTTCTTCTCCAGTCTGTTAGAAACCTATTGTTTATGACAGACCCTCACACTCTTCTTATACAAGTATTCCCCCTACTCACCCTTATTACAACTCAATGTTTGAAGTTTACCTAAGAACTCACTTACCCATGCATGCCTGGCCTAGTTTCAGAGTTGAAACGATATTGTTCTGAGTTTACTTCCATTCGATCATCCCTTTATAAACAAATCGTGACATTAAATTGATGGGCGTCGGGCTCTGCTCCTGCTGCAATCCAGGAGTGACATCTGACGCTAAAAGAAAGGTTCTTTGCTTTCTGTAGCAGAGAATAAGAAGAATTCACCATGCCTCCAAGGAGAGATAGACAATCACCCGATCCAGAGGATAGGGAAATGCCAAGAAGAAGAGGCAGACAGATAATAGATCCAGTCATGGAGAGACAAATGCATGATCTACGAGCTAGACTCAAAGACATGGAAATAGCGCAAAGACACATAGTCAGTGTGGGGGATCTCAGTGATTCCGAAAGTGATATTGAGGCTGAACGTGAAGAAGAAGTTGCAGTTGAAGATGCATCAAACAAATGTTTGATTAAAGATATTGCAAGGATGGGTGCAAGAGAAAATATGTACATTCCAGTTTACGAGGGAAACTTGGATGCAGAGGAGCTTCTAGACTGG
>SNQJ01S0113148.1:52866-65701 GCA_010110895.2 Picea sitchensis
CATGATGGGAGAATGAACACATACACCCTAGAGAAGAATGGGAGGACACACATGTTGCTTCCAATTAAAGATAAGGAAGTGAAACCAGAAGTAAGTAACACTGTACTTCTCATGAGTGGGAAGGAACTTCTTGCAGAGGTGAAGAAGAAGGAGGATCCACATTTCATTGTGGTCAGAAAACCGAATATTGTTTTGACCAGCACAAGAGTGGATGATTTACCAGAAGAAATTCAGGAACTGCTGGAAGAGTTCGTTGATATAGTAGTGGATGAAATACCTTGTTCATTGCCACTGATCAGAAGTGTGAGTCATCATATTGATCTCATACCAGGAGCTAGTTTACCAAATAAAGTCGTGTACATATTGACGCCGCAAGAGAACGAAGAGGTCAAGAGACAAGTCCAGGATTTGTTGGACAAAGGTTTGGTCAGAGAAAGCTTGAGTCCATGTGTTGTTCCAACAGTACTCAGTCCAAAGAAAGATGGAGGATGGAGTATGTGTACTGATTCAAGATCCATTAACAAGATAACCATCAGGTACAGATTTCCATTGCCGAGGATGGATGATCTAATGGATTTCTTGAGTGGAGCAAAGTATTTTTCAAAGATTGATTTGAAAAGCGGTTATCATCAGATCCGCATGAGAGAAGGTGATGAGTGGAAAACAACATTCAAAACCAACGAAGGGTTGTATGAATGGATTGTTATGCCATTTGGATTAACAAATGCGTCTAGTACCTTCATGAGGTTGATGAAAAAAGTCCTGAAGGAGTTCATCGGGAAATTTTTCATTGTGTATTTGGATGACATATTGGTTTACAGTAAAAAAGTGGTAGAGCATCTAAAGAATTTGGCTACAGTGATGCAGAGGCTACAGCAGGAGAAACTATTGATAAACATGAAGAAGTCCTCATTCATGAAGACAAAGCTCATTTACTTGGGGTTTGTTATTTCTGCAAATGAGTTGAGGATGGATCCAGATAAGGTGGAGGTAATCAAGAATTGGCCATCACCGAAGAATATCTTTGAGGTGAGAAGTTTTCACGGATTGGCTAGTTTCTACCGAAAGTTCATTAGGAATTTCAGTGGAATTAGCGCAACGATGATGGACACAGTGAAGAAAATACACAAGTCTTTTCACTGGACAGAAGAAGCTAAGAAGAGTTTTAATCTGTTGAAGAGGAAAAGTACGGGACAACCAATTCTGGTGTTGCCTGATTTTCAAAAGACATTTCAAGTGAAATGCGATGCAAGTGGATTTACAATAGGGACAGTCTTGAGTC
Source organism: Picea sitchensis (assembly GCA_010110895.2). Taxonomy (NCBI): domain Eukaryota; kingdom Viridiplantae; phylum Streptophyta; class Pinopsida; order Pinales; family Pinaceae; genus Picea; species Picea sitchensis. Next base: position 54,149 of record SNQJ01S0113148.1, read on the forward strand.
AGGAAGACATGCCGATAGCGTACTTCAGTGAGAAGATGAATGAGGTGAAAGTGAAGTACTCCACTTATGATAAAGAGTTTTATGCTATGATTCAGGCATTGAATAAATAGAGGCATTACTTGATCCCGAAAGAGTTTGTCTTATATAGTGACAATCATGCACTGTAGTTTGTGACTCAATAGGAAAAGTTGAATCAGAAACATGTCAAATGGGTTGAGTATATGAAAATTTTCACTTTTGTGATTAAACATATTTTTGGTACTGCTAACAAAGTTGTTGATGCTTTGAGAAGGAGGTGTTTGTTGTTGCAGGAGTTCAAAGTCAGAACGTTGGGTTTTGATGATCTCAGGAACATGTACGCAGATGATCAGGATTTTAAGGAGGCGTATGAAGTATCTGAGAATCCAATTCTCAGAGATAGAAGCCCATGGATAGAATACATGATCTAGGAAGGATTACTGTTTAAGGGTAATCAACTGTGTATTCTGAAATGCTCCATGAGGGAGAATCTACTGAAGGAGAAACACAATGGAGGATTGGCAGGGCACTTTGGTCACGACAAGATGTTCACAAAGTTGAATGAGTCATATTTTTGGCCAGCAATGTGAGCAGATGTCAAGAGATTCGTAGACAGATGCAGAATTTGCCAGCATTCGAAGGGAAGAAGATAGAATGCAGGGTTCTATCAACCTTTTCCCATACCCGAGAGGCTGTGGGATGCAATTAGCATGGATTTTGTATTGGGTTTTCCAAGAACACAAAGAGGTGTTGAATCAATCTTTGTGGTGGTGGATAGATTTTCCAAGATGGCACACTTCATTCCATGTCATAAGACCAGTGGCGAAACTCACATTGCGAACCTATTTTTCAAACAGGTCATTCGAATTCATGGGTTGCCGAGGAGTATAGTTTCGGATCGAGATACAAAGTTCATAGGGTATTTTTGGAGGACCTTATGGAAGAGGTTGGGAACTAACTTTTTATTTAGTTCACCTTATCATCCTCAGACAGATGGACAAAAAGAAGTCATGAACAGAAGTCTGGGAGACTTGCTAAGAAGCCTGGTGACGGAACACCATAGCTAGTGGGACAGTATATTACCGCAGGCAGAGTTTTCTTATAACGACTCAGTAAATAGAAGCACAGGGAAGATTCCATTTTAGGTTTTTTATGGCATGCAGCCGAGAGGAATTTTTGAACTGAGAGATTCAGAACAGACTACTACTAGGAGAGCTAGTGCAAAAGATTTCGCAGAAGCGATGAAGGGACTTCACAGTCAGGTGAAGGAGTGACTGCAGGATTCAAGTCAGGAGTATAAGCATAGAGCATATCAACATAGAAGACAACTTCAGTTTGAGGTTGGTGATTTGATTCTGGCACATTTGAGAAATGAAAGGTTCCCGAGAGGAACATATAATAAGTTGAAAATGAAGAAAATCGGGCCATGTAGGGTCTTGAAGAAGTTTGGGATGAATGCTTATGAGATTGAATTACCCGATGGGATTGGAATTTCTCCGATATTCAATATCTCAGATTTGTACCCATATAAAGCTGAGGAAGCAGAGACTGGAAATGAGCAGCCAGTAATCCAGTGGAAAAACCAGATGCCAGTTGCAAATAAGCCACAAATGGAAAGCATACTGGATAAAAGGATTGGCAAGAAGACCAGAAGGAAGGAATACTTTGAATATCTGGTCAAATGGAAAGACCATCGAGTTGAATATGCCAGCTGGGAAAGTGAAGAAGAAATTCAGAAGCATGGAGAGACCGTGCGAGAGCTCATGGACAGGAGCCCATGAAATGTTTCAAGCGAGGGAGTATGATGCAATAGCATCACCAACATCAAGTGAGCCAACGCAGAAGCGGAGGACAGCTAGACAAGCCAACACAAATTTTTGAATTTCTCTTGGATAAGATGTGCCGAACATAAATGTGAAAATTAAATGAAGGCGTACTTGTGTAATGTAAACAGACCTTCAGCGATTTTCTCTCATCCTTAGTAGGTAGAAGGCATTTAAAGTAGTTAATGCAAGTAGATAGAATTTAATTCTAGATTAGATAGTTTCTAGAGCGCAAGAGGGAAAACGGGATATAGACACCCTCATTGTGTATTGTAGCATTATGGAAGAAGCATTGGAGCATAGGAAAGCAGAGAGTTGTGTAAGAACACCCATGTACTGATATTTGAATTAATAGAAGAGGTTGATTCAAATTCATGGTTTTGTATTTTTTCTCTGTGTATTGATGTTGAATTCTATGCTCATGATTGTTTGCTTCCAGTTATACATTTGCTTTTATATGCTGTGTATATGATTTCATGTTTAATTTTGAAGTCTGAGAGGAAGTAGGAATGAGTTTCAATTGTTGCTTTATCTGAGCAAGGAGTTCCTGCAAGGAGTGTAGTGGAAGTGTCTGCAAGGAGTGCGTTGACAGAGGGCTCAGATAGTTTTACTTTTGTTCTCATTTCCTCAGAAGTGCAGACAGGGACAGGAGCCATGCAAGGAGTGCATAGTCCAAGATAAGTCTTAGAGTTGCGAATCTAAGCAGAAGTGTTGAGAGATTGTTGTTGCAGGTGTGCGCAGAGTCAAAAGGGTTTAAGCATTTGAAGTGTTTGAAAATCTTCCACAAGGAGTGAGTGCAGGGATCTTCTGAAAGGTTCAGAGTTGGAGAAAGCTCAGGAGGTGTAGGACCTTTGAGGAATCACCAAAGAGAAGCACAGGAAGTTGTACCATGGAGTTTTTAGCAGGCATTGCAAGTTTGCGTCCAGGCGAACAAGTTTTCGTGGAGGAACGCTTGGTCATTCGCAGAAATCACCAAGGAAGAGTGGACGGTCGGTATTCTCCGAGGAGGATTCGCAAAATTCCGTGAACTATCAGATCTAGAAGAGGTTCAAGGGAGATACAATGAAGTATTTTCAAAAGGTTCAAATCTCAGGAGGGGCAGGACCGTAGATCCGAGTCACAAGGACCATCTGATTTACACGTGGAGTCGTGTATCTGGGTTTCGTGGGTTGAAGTCCCATAACCAGTGCATCAGGAATCATGAAATCGTGAAACGCGATATCCCAAAAGTCAAAGAACAGTGTGGGGCCATGGAGTAGTCAGCGAGGGGACAGGTGGTGCATTGTTTCAAATATTCATGGGGTGAAGTTCCAAAATTGTTGCATCAGGATTTGCGATACCGCGAAGTTTGAAATCCCGACGGAGGTGACGGGCATTGAAAAGTCAACTCGCGAGCGCATCATAGTTTCGGTGTATCGAGGTTTGGGAGTCGGAGAGACAAGTCACTCGATATCGTAAGTGTCGAAATCGTGATAGGGAAATCCAGATAGGAGAAGTAAAGGGCAAGCGTTGACTATTGTCGGATTTCGGTGATTCATGAAACCAACGCTCGACCACTAGACTCGCAAAGTTGCGAAGTCTGATCTCCCGAGTGGAAAGAGGGGATCATGTGGGAGTTTGATGTGGGTGCATATTTCCCGATAGAGAAATAGAAGAACTATTTGGATTTCTTCGGGCCATGGGAAAGAGAAGATCCTGTGTGCACGTGGACCTTTCGACCTGCGGGTTGTGAAGGGGCTACATTGGCATCACTTCCCCTTTGACATCAATGGAAAATGGTTTCTTCCCTATGGTAAATCTCTTCCTGTCTGTATGCTTCTGACCGGAATTTTAAAATCGAATAACTCCTTCTGCAATCATACTTTTCCTGTCATACTGAATGACTTCTTCTGACTTTGATTGTTGTCTCCCCTTGATTTGGTGTCGATTGAATCATTTTTTTTTTTTGAGAGATTTAGGTTGGATGAAGGATTACTCCCAATTTTTTCGTGAGATATTCAAATACATCTCTGCTTAAGGGTTTTGTGAAAATATCTACCACATGTTCTTGTGTTGGAACATATTCCAACTTAATGTTCTTATTTTCAACCTGATATCTTAGATAATTGTATTTTATGGGAATGTGTTTTGATTTGGAGTGTTGAACATGGTTATTGGAGAGACTTATCGCGCTTGTATTATCACAATGGATAATAGTAGGTTCTTAAAATACTATTTTGATGTCTTGTAAGGTTTGTTTCATCCACTCCACTTGCGTGCAACATTCTGTTGCTGCAATATACTCAGCTTCAGTGCTAGACAATGAAATTGAGGATTGTTTCTTACTTATCCAAGCTACCACTGATTCTCCCAAAAAGAATCCTCCTCCACTTGTGCTTTTCCTGTCATCTACATTACCTGCCCAATATGTATCTGAATAGTCTTTTAAAGTGAATGAATCCTTGCTAGGGTACCACAAACCAAGATCTATGGTTCCTTTCAAATACCTAAAGATTATTTTTATAGCTTGAACATGGCTCTCCTTTGGTGCTGCTAGGAATCTCGGCACCAACCCAGTTGGTTACTTGACATCAGGTATCGAAGTTGTTACATGGAGTAAACTCCCAATCATTGATTTGTAGTGTTTTGGATCTACAACTTTAGACTCATCTTCCTTGATTAGTTTTCACCCAACTGTCATAGGTGTACTAATAGGTTTTCAATCCTCTAACTGGAATATCTTAAGCATATATTTAACATACTTAGAATGGTGGATAAAGAATCCTCTTCTGGACTGTATTATTTGTATTCCTAGAAAGAAATACAGTTCACCAAGCAAAGACATTTCAAATCCTTGTTGCATCCTCCTAGCAAAGTCCTTACTCATTTTTTCATCATCACTACCAAATATAATATCATCAACATATACTTCCACAATAATCATGTTATTACCAACAATTTTACAATAAAGATTGTTGTCTATTGATCCTCTTTTGAGGCCTTGTTTTTGTAAATAAGAATATAGCCTTGCATACCATGCTCGGGGTGCTTGTTTTAGCCCATAAAGTGTTTTCTTTAATTTATAGACATAGTCTCCTTTGTTAGTTAATTTGAATCCTTCTGGTTGCTCAATATAGACTTCCTCTTCTAGGTTTCCATTGAGAAATGATGACTTGACATCCATTTGGTACACTTTAAGTTTTATGTAGCTGGAGAAAGCTAGGAACATCCTAATTGCCTCTAATCTGGCCACGGGTGAAAAGGTTTCTTCATAGTCTACTCCTTCAACCTGAGCATACCCTTTACATACCAATATGGATTTATTCCTGATTACTTTCCCATTCTCATTCATTTTGTTTTTATACACCCATTTAGTTCCAATGACATTTTTATTTTTTGGTCTTGGAACTAGTTCCCAAGTTTGATTTTTTTCAATTTGGTCCAATTCTTCATTCATAGCATTGAACCAGTTCTCATCTTTACATGCCTCTTTGATTGACCAGGGATCAATTTGTGTCAAAAGTGTTATTTTTGTTTGATACAACAATTATCTTCTTGTGTGCACTCCATCACTCTTATTTCCAATAATCAGTTCTTCAAGATGATTCTTTTGAGTTATTCTTGAGGTGTTTTTGTGTCTCCTCTTAGAGATTCTTTTCTTATCTCTTCTTCTTGAATATCTTCTTCGTATTCACTAGTATCCATATCATCCTCTTCCCTTTCTTATTTATTATCTTCTACTTCTTTTGCTTGTGTACCAATTGACTCATCATCATCTTCATCTTCACTACCGAGTATAGTTTCTTGATTTTTGATCCTTATCATTTTTAGATCATCCACCTTGACATCTGCACTCTCAAAAATATTGTGTAGTATAATATTATAGCATATGTACTCTTTATTGTTAGAAGCATATCCAAGAAAAATACATTCATCACATCTGGCATCAAATTTTCCGAGATTCTCATCAAGCCTTTTGATGTAGCACTTACTTCCAAAGACTTTGAAGTATTTTACTGGTGGAGCTCTTCCAAACCATAGTTCACGAGTCTTATTACTATTAATCTTGAGCTGACCTCTATTCAATATGTATATTGTAGTGCTTACAAATTCCGTCCAATATCCATCGGACAATTTTGCATCATTAATCATAGTGCTTGCAGCCTCTTGAACTGTTCTATTCCTTCTCTCATAAATCCCATTTTGTTGAGGTGTTCTGGCAACATATAATTGTCTTTTTATTCCATGGGTTTCACATAAGAGATAAAACTCTTTTGAAGTGAATTCACCACCATTTTCTGATCTAAGGCATTTGATTTTTGTCTTCTTTTCATTTTCAACAAGTTTTTTAAAGGTTTTGAATTTGTTAAGTGCTTCTGATTTTTTTTTGAGAAAAAATATCCAACCCATTCTAGTAAAATCATCAATGAACAACATAAAGTAGGACTCTCCTTGCAATCTCTTGGTCCTCGTAGGTCCACAAAGGTTAGTGTGAACAAGCTCTAAAGTTTTTGAGGTTGAGTATTCTTTTTCTTTGAACCTTATTCTAGTTTGCTTACCTAATTGACAGTGTCTACAAATAGTATTTGATGGCTTTATGATCTTTGGAAAGTTTCTTACTGCACCAAGATTGTTGACTTTCACTAGATTGTCAAATTTAATATGCCCCAACCTTCTATTCCATAGCCAAATTTCATCTACTAGATTCATCTGACATTCCTCATTCAGTTTTGCATCTAGTATATACACATTTTTGGGTGTTCTAGGAGCAATACCAACCAGTTTTCCTATGTCTTCTCTCCTAATCTCACATTTCTGGGAATCAAAGACGAAAAAATGCCCCTGATCACAGGTTTGGCTGACACTTAATAATCTAGGTTTCAGTTTTTCAACAAGCAACACATTCTTGGCTTTGTCTTTTCCCAAACTCACAGTGCCTTTCCCAAGTATGTTACCTAAAGCATTGTCACCAAATGTAACTTTAGCTTTTTTTCCTTTAAGTTCAAAAACTTGTCTTTGTTTCCTATCATATGTTTTGAGCACCCACTATCAACATACGAGAGATCTTATTTATCTTGGGCTTTTAAGGCAATAAGACATTCCTTCTTTGGTGTATTTTCTTTCCAAAGATTATTTTTCTCTCTAATAATCTTGGTTGTTCTGAGGCTTCCATTAATTTTCAATTATCGGCCTTATGTTCATAGTTATGGCATATAATGAATTCTATGTCCACTTCTTGTAGAGGTGCAAAGGAGTTATAGTTTTTGATATTGACTTGATTTACTGCTTGGTTATGTTTACGGTTATATTTCTTAACCCTCAAATTGTTCCTTCTATATTCTCTACAATTCATAGCTTTGTGTCCGAAATTAGGGCATGCAAAGCAATAACCAAAGAAAATGCGAGGATACCTGTTTTGATAGAACTTCTTTGGTATTGTCTTATCTTCCTTCTCTATGGGTGGAAGTGGTCCTCTGGAGATCTATTCATTTCTTGTATTCTCTTCATTTTTCTTCTTGAATGTACTGAGGAGAGTATTTGCATAAGATTTTGAATTAACTCGACTTTCTTCTTGAGAATAGCCTACTCCATTTTTGTTACCTGTATCCCTTTGTGTGGTAATAATCTTATCTAATATTTTAGAGCTATTTTCATATTTTTTTTGAATGAGCTTTGCATCCAGTTCTTTTCTTAGGTGAACTATTTTTGCCTCCATTCTTTCACAAGTTATTTGCTTTTCTTTAAGAGACTTTTCAAGACTTTCTTCGATCCTATTTGCTTCTAGTATTTGGTTTTTCAGGTTTCTCATGAGTTTCTCCATCTCCTTTTATTTATGTTCATGTTTTTCTTTTTTTTCAACTACAAAACTTTTCAGTTGTCTATATATGGTTTTGTATTTTCTTTACTCATCCAAGGAACTAAGAATTTATTCTTCCATATTAACTTCTTATTCATCTTCTGACTCTTTCTCGTGTTTAATTTCTTATATATTCTTATACTCTTCAATACCTAGAAAAAGGACTTCATCATCATCAGATTCGTCACTGTTACTGGACTCTGATGAACTGTTGTTTTCTTCTTTTATGTAGAAATTATTGTTTTCTTTTACAGTTGGGTTTTTCCTTCTTCTTGTATTGCTTAGTTTTGTTTTCTTCATCCTCAGAGTCCTCCTTGGGATAGGGACACTTGGCTGCAAAGTGGCCAACCTTCCCACAGTTAAAGCATTTGAAAGGGAGCTTGCCTTTGTATTTCTCTGCTCCTTTCTGAAGTTTCTTTATAAAATTGGCTTCTTCCACATCAGATTATTCATGGTGGTTGGATTGAGGTTTTTGCTTCTGAATTTTTTTTTCTTGAGCACCTTTAAAGATGCCTCTCCTTGTGGGAGGTTCTCATGACCTAATATTAACTCATAGGCTGTGAAGATTCCATACAATTCGTCCATGGTGAGTTTATCTAGATTTCCTCGATCTTCAAGAGCAGACACTTTAGGATTGTATAGAATAGGTAGTGTTCTAAGTACTTTTTCAACTAGCTCATTGTCTGACACTTCCACTCCCAATCCTCTGATTGCATTAACAATATTATCAACTCTTTCGAAGTATTCTGAGATATTTTCTTCATCCTTCATTTTCAGACCTTCATATTGTACTCTGAGAGTCTAGAGTTTGGCCCTCTTTACTTTGGAATCTCCTGCATATTTGGTTTCCAAATTATCCCAGAGTTGTTTTTCATTATTACAGTTTAGTACCTTAGCAAGGATTTTCTTACTCAGTCCAGCTTGTAGTTTGTTTAAAGCCTTTGCATGTTCCCAAAAATGTTTCTTGTCTTTTGCTTCTATGGGAATGGATTTTGGAACATCATATCCCTTTTCCACTAATGTCCATACTTCCAGTCCAATGGAAATCAGATAAGTTTTCATTCTAACACTCTAGAAGACATAGTCTTCACCATTAAATAGGTGATTTTTTATGACATCTTCAACTGCTGATCCATTCTAATGTGTATTACTCTTCAAGTGATTTAAACATTTTTTGAAGAGACCTGCTCTGATACCAATTGAAGGATCGTATCATGTAACTAAGAGGGGGGGGGGGTGAATTAGTGACACAATTATTATATTAATTTTTCTTTTGTTAATGAAAAACGAATTTTGACACAATATTTTATCGTGGAACCCAAATGGGAAAAACCAAAAACTCTTTTCTATTAACTACAAAATTTGTTTTACATGTTACATAGAAGAAGTATATTCTTCTTTTCCGAACAACACCAATTAATCAGGATGCACCCACACCCTTGTTCACCAACACCAACTAGTAGGAGGCTAGGACCCCCAAATTAGTCAGCTACAACTGAAAAGGAAGCACCAAATCCCTCTGCAGGCACCAACCTACCCTTGCACCACCCTACCACCCTTATTTTTTGAATATGGGTTAAACTTTTGTATCAAGTATTTACTTCATCTTTCTCTTCTTCTCTGATTAATTTATCTTCTGATTCGGACTATAGAGACGCTTTCTTTTGAACACCCTTCCTCATTTATATAATCTTCAAAATGGTGTGAGAGTGATACATTATGTCCCTTTGTTTTGAAACATCACACCTCTTTGTTTAAATTAACCATAATCATTGTTTTATCATTTTTACCATGAAGGATTTTCATTAATTGATCACAGTTATGGATCAATTTCATACTTTTAACTCGATCCCTAATCTCTATGAATATTGCAGAAAATGGAGTTTTGGTGAGGCTCTTTCTTCAAACCATTACATGTGATAGAGAAAACAAAACCATGGGCTTATCAACTTTAGCGACGTATTATTTTTTTCTTTTTAAATTTCTTATTCCATATGACCAATGGCAGTAAGTAGATGCTAGGCCAAACTAGCTCTTGTGCGCTTATCTGAATCAACAATCATGATTTAATCTTCTGATGAGATGGACGAACGTTGGGACTTTGGGACTTCGCCTTTCAAATATTCTGAATAATATTTCATCAAACATATCGAATGGTTCACTTCTATTTCGCGGAACCAGATCAATGGTCAGATTTGATCCTTACACGTAACCTTTCACTGCTTAATCCAACAGTTAGGAATTAATCAAGCATTGATATTGATGACCACCACTTACTTCATGAATTCATGCTTCACATATTTCAGTCTCTGTAAGTCTTCATATGAACTTCGACTGTGATCAAGTGCCTATCCAAAGGGCGCTTTGGAGATGCGGGCTTCAGGTGTTTTCACTGTATGTTGTGGCCAATCTTTCGATCTCCGAATTGACAAATTCTAGGAAATGGGTGGTAGCTCCTCTTCCTAGGCCCGTCCCACATGTGACCTCAGGCTATGACCCGGGGCTCAATTCCTGAGTGCTTCACAAATTTGCGTTTCGTGAGGTTTGAGCTTAGCTCCTCACAATTTCTTTGAATCGCGAAACCATGAATTCGTTTATCTATTGCCACATCCCATACTTCCAACCAATGATTAGGGTCTCTTCTCAGCTTCAGACTGCGTAAATTCAACGCCCTTATGTGTTCTTCTTTTCTTATCCTATCCTTCCACTTAATTTGATCCGATGGCTGATGGGTATTCGAATAATTGAGATCTCATATTTTTTCAGCTTATCCTGTCCTTCCACTCAAAGGTGATACAATGATCGTGAAGACTCTCGAAGAATATTAACGATCAAGGATGATTGTAGAGTCCTCAACTAGCACTAATTTTATGACTATCGTCGAGTTCTTCTATGGAAACCGCTCTTTGGTAGTGGAATTGATTCCAACCATAGATCTATTGTTGAGTGACCATCGACGATAGATGTGGATTTTAGAACCACAAATTGCAAGTGGCTTAATTCACCACCTAAGATCCACAATTTATCACTGCTAAGTTTCATCGCACCATCTCTTCTGAGTTTTGATCTTCATTCGCTAACCCTCCTGAGATTTTAATATTTTCAGCTCATCCAACTGTTTGACATCAATCATTATATGTTGTATGTTATATTGTTGATATCAATGACAATTTGTCATACCAAATTATCATCACATCAAAGACATAAGTTGTTTACATCAATGACAATGCTTTAATGACACTCTATCCAACACTATGGGAATGCATGACTACATGTAAGAAGTTGACAGGACAACTACCATTCAAATTGGTATATGGGCAGGAAGCAGTGGTACCATTGGAATTTCTGGTACCCAGTCTACATGTAGTAGCAATCACCAACATGACAGAAAGAGGTGCAGTAAAGGAAATTTCAAATAAACTAATGGAGATGGAAGAGGATAGGATTCTAGTAGGATTTCACCAGGAAGTAGAGAAAGCGAGAGACAAAGCTTGGCACGAAAGACATATTAAGAGGAAGAGTTTCAAGGAAGGAGACCTAGTTGTTATAACCCTAAAATGCACCATACAGGATTACCTGGCATCAGGCCAACTCATGCCTCTTCCTAGCCAAAGCCATGCTGAGTAACTCCTCAAAAAACCACTCAAAACAAGCAACCCGTGCCCTAGATTCTCACTGGGCGCGGGCATCCGCTTGCTGTCCTCTTACTGCACGCGGGTATCCGCGGGCTATACTAAAACAGCCCGCGAGTACCTAACAATGCAAAAAATCAGGGAAGTTTCCGCCGAGACTCGGGGCTTTTTGTCAGTTAACTGAAACTCTCTGCCATGCATGGCCGAGAGTTCGACTAAAACCCTAGCTCTTCCTAGCCTATAA
>SNQJ01S0113150.1:0-20362 GCA_010110895.2 Picea sitchensis
CATGACCTTCTTCCCTATATCATTTCCAATACCTTGAGACACATACCTACTACTCAAAAACACCTAGTGGCACCGACATCCCCAACCATAGGTTGGAATACCCTCAGAAGGCCTTGTGTGGTTATACGAGACATCCTTATTGGCCCTGGCTCATTGAAAGCTTCGTTTAAGGCCTAAAGTTCATGTTTCCTCCCTTGACCATGTCAAGGCCTCGAGACCCATACCTAGTGCTCAAGAATGTTAGTGTTACCTATATACCTAATTGGCAAAGGATGCCTTCGAGAGGTCATTTGTGGTGGTTCAAGGTGTCATTTATGGGAAGAATAAGAAGTGGGTTGCGAATAAGATTGTAGAAATGACGCAAGAAACAAAACCTCCCACCATGTATTACAAGTATTGTGAGAGAAAGTGACACACCAAGGCTATTGGAAATTACACCTCGATATATGCCCCAAGCACTTCTAAAAGCTAAAAGAATAAGTAGTTGCACTACCATTCAAAAGGAGGTAGCATTAATTAGTTGCACTACCATTCAAAAGGAGGTATCATTAATTAGTTGCACTACCAGTCAAAATGAGGTAGCATTAATTAGTTGCACTACCATTCAAAAGGAGGTAGCATTAATCAATGACAGTCCCAAAAAGCAAAAAGATATGACCAAATTATTTCATGACTATATCCACATGAGACAAGATAAAGTGGATTACTTGTTTGATCTCAATTCACAATGGAATTTGATCTCTACACAACTAGTTTACAATATTGGCCTAGAGAATCATGGTCATTCACAACCATATCACTTGGGTTGGGTGAGACAAGACTTGGATTAAGGATCAAAGTGAAATATGTGGAAAATAACATTCAAGAAAAGGAAACAAGGTTTGTATGAATGGTTAGTGATTCATTTGGGTTTATCTAATGCACCTACAAATTTCATGTGCTTGATGACCATTTATGATGACCATTTGAACTAGAAACAAATGCAAGCGAGTATGTTTTAGGGGTGATGATTCTGCAAGGATGGTTGTTGTGTTACCATTCAAAATTGTTTCATGGAGCAATGTTGGACTACCCCACATATGATAAAGAACTCTTTGTTGTTGTGCAAGTAGTGAAGAAGTGGAATCATTATCTCCTAGTGAAAGAGACCATCATACACATAATATTGTCCCAAGTCTTAGAGACAAAAACATCTCTAATAATGTTAATGCCTCTTAGGGTTGAGAACTAGGTTGTCTCGATGAAGGTTTTTCCTTCGTGCAAAGGATGGAGGACCACCATAATGAATGTTCATTAAAAGACAAACCAAATATGAGACTTTGTATTTCGTCGATATTTCGAGACCTTGTTTTATTATAGTACTCTAATAATCCATTTGGTGCACAAAATCTCGAGGTTGGATGTGTATTACGAGGATTTCCATATAGACCCTCAATGATGAATTGATGATGGAAGAAAGTGGGCGTGTGAGTCAAATTTGAGTCCAGAAACACTCCCATATCGTTAAGTCATGCGAATAGTCTATCCCTGTCAAATTTCAATGATTATTATTAGATTTCCAAGTACATTAGGAAATAGTTTGAAAAAATTTCAGCGTTGGCCCCATTCATGGGTCCTCTTAGTGTCTAGTCGTATTACAATTTCCTTGTAAAATTTGTACTTAAGATATTTGGAGAATGATAATTTTTTAAGGTGATAGATATATTCCACCTACACACCACGACCGGATCACCTCTCATTGACAGTTTTTGTATTGATCCTTTTTAGTTTTTGGGTTGTTAGTATTTTCAATTGCACACACCTTTCAATCCTGGTCGAAAGTTCAGTGTGTCTGTGATGCTGTAGTGTTATAAATCCTCATGATCCCAATGACCATATCACCTCTAACCTTGTGATCGATGATGTGTTGGGTGACAAGTGTCATGAAAGGGTGATGACTAAGACTAGAGAAAATTTTAAATTCAAGGCTAGGAATGAAAAAGCCCACATCAAGTGAAGGAAGAAAATTAATAAGGTACGTATGTTGTCCCATTCCATGTCAACAACAATGCATCCATTCCTTGGGAACACTAAAACCCAACAAATCGATGAATCCACTAAATTAGGGTTCATGGTTTACATAATGAATTGATGATGGAAGAAAATGTGTGTGTCGAGTCAAATTTGAGTCTAGAAACCACTCCAATATTGTTAAGGCATGCAAATAGTCTATCCATGTCAATTTCAATGCATTCAAAATAGTTTGAAAAAATTTCAGCGTTGACCCCATTCACAAGACATTGTTGCCCGTGTCTAGTCCTAGGCACACATTTTCCTTGTAAAATTTGTATAATATATTTGGAGAATGATAATTTTTGAAGGTGCTAGGCCTATTCCTAAACACCACAGCTAGATCACTCTCATTGAAAGTCTATGTATTGATCCCTTTTTGGTTTTGGGTTGTTAGTATTTTTGATTACTTTACACCTTTCAATCTAGTCAGAGTTCAATTAATGTCTCTTGTTGCTGTGGGGTTATATGAAGCCTCATGATCCCAATTCCCATATATATCCAACCTTGTGATCTAATGATCATTGGGTATTGTCATGAAGGGTCATCCTTGCTAAGACTGGGAAAATTTCAGTTCAAGGCTAGGAATGACCAGGGCCACATCAAGTGAAGGAATAAAATTAAGAAGGTACGTGTGTTTGTCCCATTCCATGTCAACAACACATCCATTCATTGGGAACACTAAAAATCGAAAAATCGATGAAGCTCCACTAAATTAGGTGTATGGTTTACATGATGATGAATTGATGCTGGAAGAGAGTGGGTGTGATATTGTCAATCGAATTTGAGCCTAGAAACCCTCCTATATCATTAATGAATTGAATGAAATTATCCATGTCAAATTTCAATGCATTGAGGAAATAGTTTGAAAAAATTTCAATGTTGAAAGCCCCATTCAGCGTTGGCCCCATTCATAGTTTGAATTGATGATGGACATACCTAGATTGTTGGTATGATTAGACCTAATCGCGCAGATCTCCTCTTAAAGTTTGAGAATAGTTCGTTACTACTAAAGCGAAACCATGTGAAGGTGGAATCTCTAATTGTATGCCTCCCCACCCCTCACATCACTCTCAGATTTCCCCATATTACCTAATTTGAAATTCTAAATAAAATGTATCATATACTATATTATGCAAAAATAAAAGCATATAAAGATCATGTAAAATATTTAAACACATGCCTCTTCTTTTCAACAACAATTAAATCTCGGTCATCTTCTTCTTCATCCGAGCTCAACATGCGTATGAGGGATCTAGTTCATAGTGAGTATTGGTGAAAGGATCATTCCTATAAAACATCATCATCAATGTCATTTTAAGCTAATATAGTTATCGATATATAGTTAATGAGATGAAATTAGTCTCCACATTGGATGATCAACTTATTCCAACTTCTTCGTCGACATATGACTACATCGACACCTTCTCTAATCTGCATAATGTGATCAAAAAACTGCTTCCTTGTTATTATCTTCGTCCTCGGCTACATGATTATACTTCACTAGTCTTCCTCTTGGATCATATCTAACAATGTAGCAGCCAACACCTTTACCAGGTACCTCTGAGAAAAATACTTACTCACATTGACTTGGAAGAACATAAGGATCTGTACCCAGTTCAAATTCCCTTGTATTAACCATGATAAATCCATTATCATGCTCAATATGATTCTTTTAGGATCAAGTTCATGCATCAAGTAGCACGTACCATTTAACCTCAAACAAAGAGCTATTTTAAAGGAATTAAGAATTACACTCAATTACATCCTCGAATGGTACTATTAGTACCTATTCTCAGTTTCTTCGAGATTTATGTCACTTCTAGAGGAAATGTTGGTGACCTTAAACAACTGCGGTTATCCCCACAATCTGAGGTTTCATCTTATCATCCAACATTTTCATACAAAATTTACAACCATTACACCATATAACCTTGTGATGTTTCAACTACCCAACATGGACAACAATTTAAAAATACATTGCCAATTAATAAACCTCATATGGGACTTAGTAAATATATATTTCAAAATTAAACAAAATAAATACATTGAAAAAAGAATTGGGCCAAGAAAAACTAGGAAAATGTGGGTGAAAAATTTAACTTTTCCCTGTTTCTTTTTAAACCAAAGGATAAAATCAACTTCCCTTAATGTGTAAGATTAGGAAATTGATCTCGATGGCGATGCATTATTTTAATCATCTTACTCACCCTTCCCATGATAACCTACACCCATTATTCTTTAATATATTTTATCCAATGCTCCCATCCAATCAAGGTTGTTTGCAATGTATAAAATGTAAAGAAGCCCACTCTTGAAACTATATGATAGCATAACAATTATTCATTTATTAGCTATTGTTGTAAAGGAATAATTTATTAAATGTGTAATATATTAAGTATCACGTCAACATATAATAATTACGTTTCACAATCCTCACATTTTACCTTTTCCCAATAGGACCTCCCTTCAAATTTGTTGAGTAGATTGAGATGCCAATCTTGAGGCACATTCATATTTTCTGCTAATTTGGTAGATGAAGTCTAATATACACCATGCATTGTTATACCATATATCCCTCAACCATAGAACCCTCCGGATGGCCTCTTTGTCTAACAAAAGCCTTCGGTGACTTCAATTGCCTCTCCACCATCCCCATGCGACCTTGTGTGTATTGGTTCACATATTCAATCTCCTCAACTTGGTGTATGGGGTAGTGTATGCATTAAAAAATGTTGGAGGTGTATACTTACATTTGCATTTTGACACATTAGTGGAATTTCTCTCTTCCAATACCTTATATCTTCTTTATGGTTCTTTGATGATAGCTACCTACAAATGTCAACGCAATAAAAAAAAATATCAAGGAATACATGGGAATTTGTGGGTAAAAGACATAATAATATGTCAATGCGTTTTATACCACACAATTCACATAAGAAGTACATTTTTCATATAAAACAATACTTACCTCATGTATTTTTCAAGTACATAAATAATTTGTTTTATGTTACGTTGTCAAGAAATTAGATGCGGGAGATAAAAGATTAGAACTTATCTTGTAACAAAGGAAACAAATAATTATTGTGCAAAATATGTACCAATAGAGATATTTATAACCTACTAATTACAACAATGAGATGTATGCGAGGTCATGTGTTTTAATGCCATAAAATCACCTTTTTCATTAAGATATTTTCTATGTTCAATGAAGAGCCTCCTTCGAGAACCTAATTTTTTGAATGACCTCTTACAATATTGCTCACGATGTTGCTCGATCAATAACCAAGGAAGACTAATTTTTTTTTTTCCGACCATGCATGCATTATAATTAATAATAACACTTTGCAATGAATGATTAGCTTCTTGGATGTCATAATAAATCTTTCCAATTCTCTCTTTGTCGGTCCTTCCATCTAATATTCACCATAAAGATGGTATGTTCTTCTAATATGCATTGTATTAAATAGATGAACTATTTGTAGGTTCTCGTAGTATGGAAATCTATTGAATTTTATTGGGTAACTTTTCATTCCTTTTGGAAGCCCATTCGTTCCTTAGCGACATTCATGAAACATCAAAGAATTGAAATTAATACTAATTAATGGGACAAAATGAATTAATACTAATGAAATTAATGAAATATTTATATAATATGTCATACATAAATGATTTCGTGCCTTGACTATTTCTAATATATTCCAGAAAACTTCCATGGTAGTGTCATTCTTAGAGTAGTTTTTCAATTTTCTTCTTTACGCCATTGAATTTTTGCTTTGTGTGTAGTTAGATAACTATGGTTCTTAGGAAGAGAAGTGCCTATACTCATCAAACACTTCCTTTCCTAAACTACTTGGTGACGATTTTATCCTCGGTCTAGAATACAAATTTACCCTTTATTTGAATACATACAGATATGAATTAATGTAGTGTCAAATTAGAGTTACAATTTAAAATAATGCATGATATTTTTCAATAAATATATATAATATTAAATCACAAAGTAATAATATACCACAAAAATGTGTTAACTGGGGAGCATCATGTCCGCTGATAGTATTCCATGGAATCGAAATTGTTTCTTCCCTACTAGTTTGGAGATGTCATACATAGTGACACCAACCCATAACTTCAACAACTCATGGATAAGAGGCTCAATATATACAATCATATATTTAGGCGGGTACTTACCTAATTGTTTCAACATACTGCATGATTAATTATACTTATCTAGATGTTATTATATATAAAAGAAATAATTACCATGACGAGTAAAGAAATGAAATACTTTGTCATACTTTAAAGAAAGTAATATATAATTAAATACCTAGAACAATCGTACCAACATTGTGTGCTCTCTCTTGATCGACACCCAATGAGGAAGGTTATTATAACAAAAGAAATGCCACAGCGAGTACATAGAACGAAGCTCTCAAATGGATTGACACCATCAACAACCAATGAAATCCTAACATTACAAGGTTCTTATTTAAAATTGGACCCTTTTCTTCGATGTACTTCAATCACGAGAACCATTGCGAGAATTCAAAGACATAGATCTCAACCACGTTCTTTGCATGGAAATTCATAAAATGTGCTATACTTTGGAACCTAAACAACCGCTGGAAACGTGGAATTGTTGGAATATAATGAAGAACTTTGCAGGACACCTTCCTTGACTCTTTATCGATTCGATATATACTTATTTGACATTGTGGTAATTCATTTTCTAATTCATATTCTCCATAATATGATATGATCATTAGGACAGCCATCCAATAGGCCGATAGTCCCATTTCAATTTCTTTCATAATCCCGGATATTTCTCAATATGTGCATTGTAAAATATTTGTGTCGATGTGAACTTCACTAACAATCTACAAAATTCTAAACAATAAGTCAATGTAAAACATTATTAATCATCAATATCTCATCCAATATACTAATTTACAAATTGAAAAACAATAATAGCAATATAGGGGAAAAATGAACCTTTTAAGTATTTGTGAACATGGGACATAAATAATTAACAAATTAAATACCTCGGTATCACGTGTGTGAGGCATCTGTTTGATAAACCATTCAAAACCCAACCGGGTTCCACCAACAAAAATATAACATATAAAATATTTGTTGTTCAGCCTTCATAAATAGGTTGGCATTACTTCTTGAGTAGGGGATCAACATCATGACTATGATCCTGATTGTCCTCATCCATTGGAAAATGTGTCTTGGATCGATCTCTGTATCTCGGCTTCACGATTTGTATCAATAACATTATATCCATCCATATCATCATTAATAACTTGATCAACAACTTCAATATTCTGATCTCGAGTTCATCACCCTATAAAGGAGTATTTACGCTAGTACTTGGAAAATAACTCGGAGAATTGACATTTTGGGGCATCATCTATATATTTAAAAAAAAAATGTAGAAGCGTTAGTGTGTATAGAAAATATAAAAGCTTCGATAAATATTATAAAATTCATGACATACTGATTATTAAGAGGAATACATTAAATATTGAATCCTCTTACCAAGGGGCGATATTAATAACCCCCTTCGGCATGCCCCTTCTTCCTACAATGTCTTTGAGTTGTTATTAAAGTCTTTTGCAAGCCTTTGCAATCATATCAAGGTAAATAACATTATCCATCACCCATAAGCCTCTAATGTGGATTTCTTAGCGAAAGCTTTTTGTCATTTTCGTTCATAGTGACAAATCCTTATCAGCGACAATTAATTGTCTTACCTACATCATACCAAACAATAAGTTGTCAAATTTTCATATTTTAGCTACTCCTTTCGATTATGATATGTTTATTTATGATACAATACCTTACAATTATTTCTTGTAGACGGTGACATGCATTGGGTGCTATTGAATCAATATTCTTCCAATTAGTACTTTAGAGTGAATTGTCTTGAATCACCATGGAAAATAATTACACACCTTTTAACAAAAGTGGTCAAAATTTCTCAAACTTGAATCACTCGACACCATACACTAGCCTCTAAGTTGTTTGTAGAACGAAAATGACAATCTTTGAAATTCACCACTAAAAAGAATGCCAACCACTTTCATCCACAATTGGGTTGGGTTGGTTTAAATTATAACGTGTTGATTTTCATCTACATACAATAGTCACAATTTTATGCTACTTATAGTGGTGAATTTCAAAGATTGACATTTTCTAAGACACTTTGGCATGTTGTCATTTTTCATTGTCGACTAGTAGATTTCATCATGTTATCATAGATTTAAGTCATGAATTTTTAATATTTTAGATACTCCTTATTAATAGTGTATAAACAAGTTACATCAATACAAACTAAAGAGTTGATACTAAAAGCATAGATTGTGTGTGATTATAAAAATGGAAAGTAACATCACATGTATAAAGAAAGGGCATGGATTTTATTGAGGAAGTTGAAATAAATATACTTTATTTATATTTGAAGAGTATGATATATAATCATAAGTTCATTTGTTGAAGGTGATTAGTCATAAGCCAATAAATTTAAAGGCGGATAACCATAAGCTAAGATGGTTGAACATGGTTAGTTAAAAGTAATTGTTATGTGCCTAATCATGAAATAGATAACATCTTCTGTGAGGTCATATGTGTACAAATGTTTTCCTTATATAATAACGACATATATATACCTAACGTAAGTTTTAGGGTTAGTGTTTATGTATCTTATTGTTATATACATGAGTTTCCTCCCTATCTTATATACCATAACTTATCATTTATCAATATAACAATCAACTTCAAGATTTCATTCATTGGAGATTTCTTCCTTCATTTAATTGAATTAGTAAGTGCTATCAACCCTTAGATTATTTTAGTATCCCAATATTATTGTCATTGTTATATTATTTTCAATTTATGCAAAGTGTGATCCCGTTTGGGTACTAGGGATGTAACAAGTGGTATCAAGCTTCCAACCAAGATTTGTTGGTGTTTTTTGTTAGTTCTTAAAAATAAAAGAGAGAGAAAATGACAATCAATTACTATATATCATTTCACTTGGCGAGGGTTGAGTTTCAAAAATACATATCTTTATCGATGAAAAGAGAGAGGAATTCTAGCTACAATTGAAGGGAAAGGGGTATGTGGATTCCATAAACCTAGAATGTTATGGAATCCACACACCCTAGAACCCTATCTACTAACTAGATAAAAAGAACCAAAGAGACATGAAATATGGTACTACACATATAATATATTATCAAGGAAATGGTACTACACATATAATATATTATCAAGGAAAAAACAAGCTACATGAAATTTGGACATTTGAACAAAAATTTACAAGTTAAATGAGTACATCAATAAACAAAAACATAATAACCTTGCAAGTTCAAAATCCGAGCTATGTAGATCAAGAATTGGATTTGTTCAATCGGTGGGTGACGGAAAAAATAAACAGCTCAACAAAAGCCAAGAACAGTGTCACAACTATAGAAATTGTGTCGCAAAGTCTCTTAAAGTCAGGCATATATATATCAAATAGTCAAATATCCATTAAAACTGACCAATCAAATAGGAAAATGTTTCGTCTCTATTGCCATGAACTTTCATGGCAATAGCGACGAACTTTCGTGATAATAGCGACAAAAATCCCGACCAAGTTCAAATATCCTATTCGTGGATATTGCGACGAACTTTCATGGAAATATCAACGAAAATCTTACCCTATTTAAAAAAAATATGAAAATAATGGAAACATGGAAAACTTTCATGGAATAATCCGCCCATATGTAGTAGTGCCATGGAAATAATTCTTATCTGCTACAAGAGATTAATGGATATATGATTGGTAGGGGTACGATGAATGGCAGGTTTCTCAGACATTATTTCTCTTGAATAATTTTCCACCTTTTCTATTTCATTCTATATAACCATTGTTGTTTTTTAGTTGAGGCATTCCAAGCCAAATCAACAGAAAATTGAAGCTCGAAGTGAAGGCCCTAAGTTTATGCTGAGTTTAATCGGAGTTATGTCAAGAAAGTCTCGTGAATAAGTTGTTGATTGATTCAGTTCATGTGAGTGAAATAAATCCTGATGGACATGCACTCAGTCTATCATTCTTTGTTACCTCATTGGGAGGATAACATCCCCAGTTGGAGCCTATGTTAGTCACCAATAAATTTTTATTATATGAGATAAAAATTTCAAAATTTGGTGGAAGCGCTAAACTAGTTTGGAAGCTTGATAAATTAGGAAAGGCGCTAAATATGGAAGGAAAATTCTAAATCTGGAAAAAGTGCTAAGTGGATTGGGTCCGAAATATCCTTGATTGTGATTTCTCTAGATCAATGACCGAGAATGATTGCGGGGGTTGAAGCTGCATGGAATATAATCTCAAAAGGTGGTCCCACAATTTAAACCATGTGTTTCTATCGAGGGTACATGACATCACCAGGTGCATTGTGGAAAGAAAGGTGGGTTTCCTCAAAACCACTTTCTCACACCTCTGCAAATTGGAAAAGTATAAAAGGTTGTTTAGTAATTTGTTTTATTTTTTTATTACTTTTAGACACTGGACCGTTAGAACCTTGGTGCGACTACTATCTTCCACTTTTAGCTCAACAATACACCAATTGTACACCATTTCATCTCATTTCCAGGTATTTACACCATAACCATGGATCTTATTACAACCTCGGTAACATAAAAAGATCCCACAACAAATGAAGAATCCCTAATTGATAGAGACGCAAATGTTTTTGATGTCGAAATGACTATTTCCCCTATCTCTGTGTCTAGAAGCAATTTGTCTGATAAAGTAGGAAGAAGTATATCATTTATAGAAGTAGTCCAAGCCACTATAGTACCTTATGCAGTTGAAATTAATTTCTCATTTCCTGAATTTATAGGTTGGTGTGCTGAACAATATTCTCATGAAGAAAGAGTCATTGTGAATAAATAAGGGTCCCAGGCCTTGTGTAGGATAGAGAGTCTGTCAATTCGAGAGTCCCTTGGTATACCAGAGTCTTTTTATACAATTTATGAACCTTTCAATGAAGAGAAGTTGATTAGGGTATATAGATAATGTCCATCAGAGGTCTGAAAACTGTTTTTACAGAGAATTGTCAAACCTTAACAATTTTCAGAAAGTCTATCTTTGCCAATGAATGTAAATATAATGGTCATCAAAGTCCAATGGGTTTTCTCCCTATTGAGTCAATTTTTAGGTTTAGACAACGAAAAATATGTGGTTGAATTCATGCTCTCTTTCCTTTTGACCTTTTTTAAGTCAGAGTCCGGTCTGTCAGTCTGTATGAACTTTGATAAATTCTTAGCTTATACTATCCATAAACAACTAGTGAATTTTCTCTCCCTAAGACATTTCAGATACTGTACATATCTGTTGAAAATTTTCCTGGCAAGCAACAAAAGAGAATTTCTTGAAGCAAAATTTGTGTCAACTGAATGTAAAAGAATTACATTAATTTTCTTCATCAACAAAGTCATGTCCAAAGTTTTTATTTTGATTTTAAATACCAACCTACTTAGAGTTTTGGATGACATGAGAAGTTATCTACATCCAAATCCAAAGAACAGAATGGGATATTAGGTATTATTTATGCATTCAACAATAATTTGGGTTTATGGTTGTCATGAATCCCCTTACCTATTTCTTGTTTTCTTAACTCCTAGAATATTTTCCCTTGAATTCATTAGGCAAAGAATTACATCTGAAACATAGCATTTCCTAAAGTTTCACAGAGCCTCCAACCTTATGTTCCCTTTTGTCAATGGCCCCTTTATTTTCAAATCCATGTCATGTTTATCTTAAGTTCAAGCAAAGCTCACAAAGTTTGGTTTTGCACATCTACAGGGAAGAAGATATGATCCACACCAGATCATATCCAAAAGAAGAGAAATGAACAAAAATGCTCCTTGTGAGCATGAATATGTTGAGGGTTTTGACAAGCTAAAAAATATAGAGGTAGTTTTTGATATAGAAGCAACCCTACGTCCAATTCAAACACAACAAGTGGAAACAACCTTGCAACCAATTCAAGCACAATAAGCTCCTCAGAAGTTGATAATCAAAGTTCCTAATTCAAGTGTTTACATCAAGATAAGTATTTCAGAGGCTATGGAAATGGATGATCAACAGGCTATCAAAACTAAGATGAAGGTTACACAACCAACACATATTATGGATTTAGAGGATGAAGAGTCCATAGATCAAACAAATCTAGATATGGTGGAAAGTGGTACTAGCGTTGTAGAGGTTGAAAAAGAAAATAAACTCCAAAGTGAAAGAAACTCAAGAACCTTTAGCAGTAAGAAATACATATTTGATAAAATATCTGATTCAATTTATGATTCTAGAGAAGATCTGGAAAAAAAGTATGCCAAGAAGGGAAATACAACTTTGGGTGAGATGAGGGATTTAGCCCCTGAAGTGGAAAGGGTCTCTCAGCATAAATCTTCTCTGTTCACAGTAATAGATGTTGAAAAGAGGACCTTTAATATTGCAGTTGCATAAGAAGACACAGTTTCTAAGATAAAGATAAAATATGACAAGATAAATCCCCTAGATAAGGTCAAATTCCACAAACAGACTAGTGACATGTTGTATTCTAATTACTTGATTTTAAACTTGAAGAATTCAAAATTGTAATCTTATGCAACAAAATTGGAAGGAGAGTTAAAGAAAGAAAAGGCAGCTAATAGAACTTGGAAAACTCAGGTTAAGAGGTTGGAGTCTGAGTGTTCCCAAGGGTTGAAGTCTTCATTAGATGAGAAAGACAAAATAATTCAAATCTTGAAGAAGAGATTTAAAATTCCTTCTATAGAGCATCCACAAACAACGGAGTTGGTAGTTTTGGAACATGAAAAAGAAACACTTTGTTGAGAGATTCTATACTACAAAGCTAAGGTCTTGTAGCTAGAACAAGAAAAGGTGAAATGGTCATAGGAGCATACAAAATTGTTAAACAAGGCTGTGGTTTTAGTTCCTACTGCAAAAATTGGGTCAAATACTGAAGAAATTGTCTAGGCTATGTCACAAGTTAGCTTGAAAGAAGGAGAAATTAAAGGACTGAAAGGAAGCATAGAAAAATTGAAGCAGGAATTGCATATAAAGTATGAAAGAATAACTCAATTTCAAAAGGAGAATGAAGTCTTGCAAGAGAGAATAAGTAAATTGAAGGTGAGGTTAAGGGGTAAATATCTATTACAGGGGGCCAAGCATATTGTTTGGGACTTTATAGTTGTTGAAGATACAAAATTTAGACCATATTTGAATTTCATTAAGGATAAAGACAACATATCCATTACAACCATACATAAGTGTACTATGGTGAATGAAACCTTAGCCAAAAATCCATCAGAATGGGCCCAGAATGCCATAAAGTTTCTCAACTCTATTCCTACTGCAGACCTCCAAACCATTGGATTTAAGGAAAGATCTACATTAATTATTTGGGCCAGGAGGGTTATAGATAAAAATAACCTTTTGAAATAAGTTCAGACTAAAGAAGCACAGATGGAGTAGAGTATACAGGTGTTAAAACATTTATTTGAAGAACTGTTCATCAAAGGTTTTCCAACATTTTGGGATGGCAAGGGAAAACTATATGACCAGGAAGAATACAATACTTATTTGACTCAGTCTAGGATGGATCATTCCAAGTTTGAAGCCCTGGAAGAGAGTTTGAAAGGAGCTACTTTAGTTGATCATTTGATTACATATTTTGAGATTCTAAGTCAGTTCAAAGAAGTCAAGATTGGAATGCCATTCATGTCATATGCTTCTTGCATTGACTTGGAGATTCTAATAAAGGAAATGACATATTATGACATTCCTTATGATTTTCAATGGAAGGAAATAGTCCGATTGGGTAAGACAAAATGCAATTTTCCATGGCACGGTAAGTGACGTCGAGATGTTAGTGAGGGACATTGAATCATATGAAGGATGAAAGAAGAGTTGAATGGAGAAGAAAAAAGATCGAGCTATTGAAAGATCCGAAACTCCCAGACTTTGTGAACAACTTCTTCATTTTTTGTAACAGTTCCTCTTTTTCTATCATTGTAATCAGTTTCAAACTAAAACAATTTATTTTTCTATCATTGTAATCAGTTTGAAACCGAAGAAATTCTTTCATATTTTATTGTAATTGGTTTCAAACTGAAGGAACTGAAATGGTATAATTTTAGGAGTTCCAAATGTATTAGAGGTTGGAAAAAGTACAAGGGCACGATTTTGGCTATTTGGAAATTGAATTTAATTTTCTGAATCTGAATAGAATGCACATGTAAATGTCCTGAATTTTCTATGAAAAGATTTTAATGGTGGTGGTATGAGATTTGTCTTCTTTATTCGTATGTATTTCCTGTGTGCTTAATTTCATTTTCACCATCTTCTGTTTAAATTGGATATTTAAAAGTCCATAATTCATCTTGTGATGCTATCGTCTTAAGCAATTTAAACTGTGTTAAATTATTCATAACTAGGTCATAATTCATCTTATTTGATGCTCTGGTGTAATTATCTATTTTACTTTCTTCTTACACTCTGAAATTTACAATTTATAACTCAGGCTCATTACCTCATTTATCCTTTATCCTCTAGAGAGTTCTACCTACCAGTCAATGTTTCCATTTGTTTTCATAATTTTGACTCCATAGCCCTAAATATACCTCCCCTTCTTTCTAACAAAACATAAACACCCTTTCAAAGCAACAAAACCTAGCCGCCGATTTGTTAAAAAAACCTTGTCTTTTAGAGACCAAGTGACAGGAGAGAGCCCTCTCTGAGATGAGCGGGCTAGTACCCAACTCTAAAGTGGTTTGTAGGTTACCTTTGTCATTTGTTTTATCATCCAAAAAATTTTACAGATTGCTAACAACATGGAAATCATCTCATTGATGGTATATTTACACTATAAATATATAATTCTAATCATTGTAAATCATCATGAAATTGTACATTGATAAACAAAGTTTTGTAATGATATTTTTCATGTTATAAAGATCTATCATAGTTTCATTATATCTAGAGACACACCAAGTTCATGTCATTGCTTCAATCCTTTGACACAACCCCTCCTCAACCCGGGGTCAGAAGGTCCACGTCAACAGGATCTTTCCCCTTTCACTGGCCCGAAGAGCTCTAAAACAATTCTTCTATTTTCCTTTCGGAAAATCCACACCCACAACAAATCCTTGTGGGATCCTCCCTTTGCACTTAGGAGGTCGGACTTCATGATTTCGCGAATACTGCAGTCGAGTGTCTTGTCACTCAGACCCTTGAATCCCAAAACTTTGAAACTCTGATATCACCCCGACTTGTCAGTTTTCTCACGTTCGTGAGTTGTGATAACATATAGCTCTGCCCATGAACCCCGAAATTTGGATATCCTATTCGCTGAGACCCCAAGGTGTCAAACTCCGACACGTTTCTCGGTGTTCATCCCACAACTAACCTTCTCACCTTTTTGAGACTTCAACTCGATTGACTTGTACGTCGATAGTATGCCACTTGTCCACCTTGCTGGCTCCTATGGTCCCACACAATCCTATCGATCCTTCACGGCTTCACGCTTCGTGATTTTGTGAACTTTAATACCAAGTCTTCGACCCTTCCACTCACAAAATCCCGATAGGCGATTTCATGAGTGATCCAATGGCTCCTGGATAACTTGGATTGATGGCTCTGCCTCTCCTGAGCTTACACATTTAGGAATACTCGCGGTAACTCCCCTACTTCTCCATGAGATATGACGGTTCACAGTACTTCGCAGACTCTCCACAGAGAATTCTGACCGTCCGTTCTTTCCTTGAGAACTTGTCCTCCTTCGGTCCAGGATCGCTATGCCTTCCTTCATATTTTCAAGGTACTTGATCTGTCGCCTTCCTTCGACAAATTTGAAGGCTTCAAATCCTTCTGAACTTTCCCACGACTTTGAGTCCTTCAGAAAATTCCTGCTCGCACTCCTTGTGGCCAACTTTCAAACACTTCCAAGTGTTGAAATCCTTCGACTCTGCGCACACCTATAGTAGTAGTCTCTCAATACTTCGCTCAGGTTCGCAACTCTGAGACTTTACTCAATCTGCGCACTCCTTGCATGGCTCCTGTGCCTAACTGCACTTCTGAGTGAATGAGAACAAAAGCTACTCTATCTGAGATTTCAAAGATAAACCTCTTAACTCTTTGTCAATGCACTCCTTGCGGACAGTTCAAATGCACTCCTTGCAGGAACCCTTGCTCAGATAGAGAAACAATTGAAACTCATCTCATTACCCTTCCTCTCAGATTTCAAACATTCAACAAAAAATCATTCATACACAGCATAAAAGAAAATCTATAGTAGAAAGAGTAAAATAACCATGAGCATAACATTCAATATACATACACAGAGAACATACACGATGCCATGAATTTGAATCAAATCTTTCTCTATTAATTCAAATCTCTGTACATGGGTGTCTTCACACAACTCTATGCTATTTTTCTTCTATGCTCTTCACACTCTTCATAATAATAATACAATACACAAATGAGGGTGTCTATATCCTGTTTCCCTCTTGCTCTCTAAAACTGTCTAATCTACACATTCAATTCTACCTACTTGAATTAACTACCATAAATGCCTTCTATCTACTAAGGATGAGAGTGGATTGCTCAAGTTCTTTTCACATTTTACAAAGGCACTCCTTCTTAATGGCTTCATTAATATTTAAGGAATTTTGAAAATTTGTGCTGGATGCTTTTCCAGCTGTCCATTGTCTCCGCGCTGGCTCGCTTTAGATGCTCCTGCATCATACTCCCTTGCTTGAAAATTTTCATGGGCTCCTATCCATGAGCTCACGTATGGTCTGTCCATGCCTATGGACCTCTACTTAATTCTCCCAGCTGGCATATTTAACTGGATGGTCCTTCCATTTGATGAAATATTCGAAGTATTTCTTTCACCTGGTCTTCTTGCTCACTCTTTTGTCCAGTATGCGCTCCATCTGCGACTTTTCTGCAACTGGCATCTTCTTTGTCCACTGGATCACTGGCTATTGATTTCCTATCCCTTCTTCCTCAGCTTTATAGGGGTATAAATTTGAGATATTGAATATCAGAGAAATTTTGATCCCATCGGGTAATTCAATCTTGTAAGCACTCGCCCCAAATTTTTTTAAGACCTTACATGGTCTAATTTTCTTCATCTTCAGCTTATTATATGTTCCTCTCGGGAACCTTTCCTTTCTCAAATGTGCCAGAATCAAATCACCAACCTCAAATTGAAGTTGTCTCCTGTGTTGATCTGGTCTTCTCTTATATTCATGGTTTGAACTCTGCAAACGCTCCTTCACCTGACTGTGAAGTTCCTTCATCACTTCTGTGAATTTGTCTGCACTAGCGCTTCTAGTTGCATTTTGTTTTGAATCCCTCAACTCAAAAATTCCTCTTAGATGTATGCCATAGAAAATCTGAAACAGACTCTTCCCTGTGCTTCTATTAACCGAGTCATTATAAGCAAACTCTGCCTGTGGTAATATGTTGTCTCACTGGCTGTGGTGTTCTATCACCAAGCTTCTCAGCAAGTCTCCCAGACTTTTGTTCATGACTTCTGTCTGTCCATCTGTCTGAGGATGATAAGTTGAACTAAACAACAAGTTAGTTCCCATATTCTTCCATAAGGTCCTCCAAAAGTGTCCTATGAACTTAGTGTCTCGATCCAAAGCTATACTCCTTAGAAAGCCGTGAAGTCGAATGACTTCTTTGAAAAACAGATTCGCAATGTGAGTTGCGTCGCTGGTCTTCTGACATGGAATGAAGTGTGCCATCTTGGAAAATCTATCCACCACCACAAAGATTGAGTCAAAACCTCTTTGTGTTCTTGGCAACCCCAATATGAAATCCATGTTGATTGCATCCCACAGCCTCTCAGGTATGGGCAATGGTTGATAGAGCCCTGCATTATGTTTCCTTCCCTTCAAATGCTGGCAAATTTTGCATCTGTCCACGAATCTCTTGACGTCTTCTCGCATTCCCGACCAAAAATATGACTCGTTCAACTTTGTGAACGTCTTGCCATGACCAAAGTGCCTTGCCAATCCTCTGTTGTGTTTCTCCTTCAACAGATTCTCCCTCATGGAGCATTTCGGAATACAAAGCTGATTACCTTTAAACAGTAATCCTTCCTGGATCATGTATTCTTTCCATTGGCTCCTATCCTTGATAATTGGATTCTCAGCTGCTTCATATGCCTCCTTAAAATCTGGATCACCTTCGTACATCTCCCTGAGGTCATCAAAACCCAATGTTTTGATCTTGAACTCCTGCAATAGAAAACACTTCCTACTCAAAGCATCAACAACTTTGTTAGCAGTACCAGAAATATTTTTAATCACAAAAGTTAAATTCTTCATATATTCAACCCATTTAACATGTCTTTGATTCAACTTCTCCTGTTGAGTCACAAACTGCAATGCATGATTGTCACTGTATAAGACAAACTCTTTCGGGATCAAGTAATGCCTCCATTTCTTCAATGCCTGAATAATAGCATAAAACTCCTTGTCATAAGTGGAGTATTTCACTTTTTCTTCATTCAGCTTCTTGCTGAAGTATGCTATAAGACTATCCTCTTGACTCAAGACTGCCCCTATTGCAAATCCACTTGCATCGCATTTCACTTGAAATGTCTTTTGGAAATCCGACAACACTAAAATTGGTTGTTCCATGATCTTCCTCTTCAATAGATTAAAACTCTTCTCATCTTCTTCTGTCCAGTGAAAAGACTTGTGTCTTTTCTTCACTAGATCCATCATCAGTGCACTAATCCCACTGAAATTCCTAATGAATTTTTGGTAGAAACTAGCCAATCCATGAAAAATTCTCACCTCAAAGATATTCTTCGGTGATGGCCAACTCTTGATTACCTTCACCTTATCCGTATCCATCCTCAACTCATCTGCAGAAATAACAAACCCCGAATAAATGAGCTCCATCTTCATAAATGAGGACTTCTTCATGTTTATCAACAACTTCTGCTACTGTAATTTCTGTATTACTGTAGCCAAATGCTTCAGATGCTCTGCCACTGTTTTACTGAAAACCAGTATGTCATCCAGATATACGATAACAAATTTTTCGATGAACTCCCTCAGGACTTCGTTCATCAACCTCATGAAGGTACTCAGTGCATTTGTTAAGCCAAACGGCATAGCAAGCCATTCATACAACCCTTTGTTTGTTTTGAATGTTGTCTTCACTCATCACCTTCTCTCATGCAGATTTGATGATAACCGCTTTTCAAATCAATCTTTGAAAATAATTTTGCTCCACTCAAGAAATCCATCAGATCATCCATCCTTGGTAATAGAAATCTGTACCTGAGGGTTATCTTGTTAATCACCCTTGAGTCAGTACACATCCTCCATCCTCTGTCTTTCTTTGGATTGACTACTGTCGGAACAACACACGGACTCAAGCTTTCCCTAACCAATCCCTTGTCCAACAAATCTTGGACTTGTCCTTTAACTTCTTCATTCTCCTGTGGCGTCAATCTGTACACTGCTTTGTTTGGCAAACTGACTCCTGGTATAATATCAATGTGATGATTCACACTTCTAATCGGTGGCAATGAACGAGGTAGTTCGTCCACTATTATTAGGGATGATTTTAGGGGATAAATTTCGCTCATGGGCTAATTTTCCAAGGTTTTTCCCCAAAAAAGATTCGCTATTATAAAAATGATTCGCCCAAATTCTATAGGATAAATTTTTTTTACCTGAAAAATCACCAAAAATTTCTACAAACTATATAAAATCCTTAGAAATTTGAATATTTTTACAAAAATATCGCCAAACATTTTATAGTTGGAATATGGAGGATTAGTAAGATTTGCCAAGGTTTCTACAATTTAAAACAAATTTCCATCCTTAAAATCATCCATGACTATTATGTCAGCGAACTCTTCCAGTAGTTCCTGAACCTCTTCTGGTAAATCATCTACTCTTGTGCAGGTCAAAACAATCTTTTGTTTCCTGACCACAATGAATTGCAGTTCCTCCTTCTTCTTGACCTCTATAAGAAGTTCCTTCCCACTCATGAGAAGTACAGTGTTTCTTACTTCCGGTTTCACCTCCTTATCCTTGATTGGAAGTAACATGTGAGTTCTCCCATTCTTCTCTAGGGCGTATGTGTTCATTCTCCCATCATGAATCACATTCCTGTCATATTGCCACAGTCTACCCAACAATAGATGACAAACATCCATGGGAATAACATCACAAAGTATCTTATCATTATATCCTCCTATCTTAAATTCAACTAAACATT
>SNQJ01S0113150.1:25564-54021 GCA_010110895.2 Picea sitchensis
TTTAGTTTTTATTTAATTCTTGTTAATAGCTCTATTGTTTTCTTTCTAACCTTTTACCATGCAGCTGTCATGACTAGCAGAGCCCAACTAGGCATGTAAGAACTCACTTTTTGCTCACACATCGACGAAAAGAGTGCAAACAATGTTTAATCACAAAAGTGAAATTCTGCATATATT
The DNA here is from genome assembly GCA_010110895.2 of Picea sitchensis. Lineage (NCBI taxonomy): Eukaryota > Viridiplantae > Streptophyta > Pinopsida > Pinales > Pinaceae > Picea > Picea sitchensis. The sequence goes on from SNQJ01S0113150.1 coordinate 25,742, forward strand.
CAACCCATTTAACATGTCTTTGATTCAAATTCTCCTGTTGAGTCACAAACTGCAATCCATGATTTTCACTGTATAAGACAAACTCTCTCGGGATCAAGTAATGCCTCCATTTCTTCAATTCCTAAATAATAGCATAAAACTCCTTTTCATAAGTGGAGCATTTCACTTTTGCTTCATTCATCTTCTCGCTAAAGTATGCTATCAACCTGTCCTCTTGACTCAAGACTGCCCCTATTGCAAATCCACTTGCATCGCATTTCACTTGAAATGTCTTTTGGAAATACGGCAACACAAAAATTGGTTGTTCCGTGATCTTCCTCTTCAACAGATTAAAACTCTTCTCAGCTTCTTCTGTCCAATGAAAATACTTGTGTCTTTTCTTCACTCTATCCATCATCGGTGCACTAATCCCACTAAAATTCCTGATGAATTTTCTGTAGAAACTAGCCAATCCATGAAAACTTCTCACCTCAAAGATATTCTTCGTTGATGGCCAACTCTTGATTACCTCCACCTTATCTGGATCCATCCTCAACTCATTTTCAGAAATAACAAACCCTAGATAAATGAGCTCCATCTTCATAAATGAGGACCTCTTCATGTTTATCAACAACTTCTCCTGCTGTAATTTCTGCATTACTGTAGCCAAATGCTTCAGATGCTCTGCCACTATTTTACTGAAAACCAGTATGTCATCCAGATATACGATAACAAATTTTCCGATGAACTCCCTTAAGATTTCATTCATCAACCTCATAAAGGTACTCAACGTGTTTGTTAAGCCAAACAACATAACAAGCCATCCATACAACCCTTCGTTTGTTTTGAATGTTGTCCTCCATTGATCACCTTCTCTCATGCGAATTTGATGATAACCTCTTTTCAAATCAATCTTTGAAAATGATTTTGCTCCACTCAAGCAATCCATCAGATCATCCATCCTTGGTAATGGAAATCTGTACCTGATGGTTATCTTGTTAATCACCCTCGACTCAGTACACATCCTCCTGCCTCCATCTTTCTTCAGACTAAGTACTGTCAGAACAACACACAGACTCAAGCTTTCCCTGACCAATCCCTTCTCCAACAAATCTTGGACTTGTCCTTTAACTTCTTCATTCTCCTGCGGTGTCAATCTGTACGCTGCTTTGTTTGGAAAACTGGCTCCTGGTATGAGATCTATGTGATGACTCACACTTATAATCGGTGGCAATGAATGAAGTAGTTCATCCACTATTATGTTAGTGAACTCTTCTAGTAGTTCCTGAACCTCTTCTGGTAAATCATCTACTCTTGTGCAAGTCAAAACAATCTTTGGTTTCCTGACCACAATGAATTGTGGTTCCTCCTTCTTCTTGACCACTGTAAGAAGTTCCTTCCCACTCATGAGAAGTACAGTGTTGGTTACTTTCGGTTTCACCTCCTTATCCTTGATTGGAAGTAACATGTGAGTTATCCCATTCTTCTCTAGGGTGTATGTGTTCATTCTCCCATCATGAATCACATTCATGTCATATTTCCATGGTCTACCCAGCAATAGATGACAAACATCCATGGGAATAACATCACAGAGTATCTTATCATTATATCCTCCTATCTTAAATTCAACTAAACATTGTTTAGTGATAGTTACCTGATGTCCTTTTTGTAGCCATGAAACTCTATATGGGCTTGGATGATCAATCATCTCCATCTTGGTTGAAATGATATTATTGGTGTACTAAACATGATTGACTATGTTGTGTATTATAGGGGCTAGACGAGGCCATGACAACAGATCATGTCATATCAAATATGGACACGAAGAATGTTTCATGACATCAGGTAATCAAATTTTGACTTAACTTAGCAATCATTTTGTGATACGTTCATCCTTTTTCACAGTATTATTAAAATTTATAGTGTGTTATCCAATCTTGAAATAAATTAATGCATATTGTTGACTATTTCAGATGGAGATTGTAGCAAGTGAATAGCCTAAGAGTTCAACTAGAGAAAGAAAAAGAAAAAACATGTGTATGTGGGCGTGGACCTAAAACTTTTAAATCACAAAGAACATAGTGGGTGGAAGAGGATATTACAATGGATCCTCCATACACAAAAAATAATTGCACTGAAGCATAGGTTGGTTAGGACTATAGTATATGGGATGAATACTTTGAGAAAATTGTTGTTTGTGGATGTTCTATATGTCATGGAAAGAAACAATTCAAATGAGTTATTGTACAAATAAATTGCATAGATGGTGAACTTCCAGTGGGTAGTATTCCTCCTACAATCGATTCAAATCCAATAGGAATTGTAATAAGAAATTTTCCAATTTGATATAAATAACAATTATAATTCTTTTAAACTTTGTTTTATATTATTTAAATAATTAATTTTTTCTTAGTGGATGCTTGTAGGATAAAGTTATTGGTTTAAAGTATCATGGATCACCAACTTCCATCCTATATGGTGATGATAATTTATCATATGATACATCTAACAAAAATATATGCCAATATACCAGCTCAAAAGATGAGTAATTGATGAAAGCAAGTAATAGAACAAGAATCAATTTAAAGATGCATAATTTTCTTAAAGACAAGGGGAAGGTGGACTACATACCCTATGAGAATGAATGTGATGGATATGATGACTTTCCCCTGGGTTTGAGATCAATTTACAAAGATACATTTGAACGTCGACTATATTTCGCGTGGCCTAGTGATCAACAACTACCTAGAGTGTACGAGGTATTTCAATTTTGGGGTTACAACTACATGATACGACCCTCCAATATTCATGGAGCAATTATAAGCCTCTTTATGATCGAAAATGTACATGTGGGATATAAACACAGAAACAATTCACAACAAACCACTAGGAGATTAATGCCATATTATGGTCTGTCATATTAAAGTGTTGAATGGAGAAGGATAACATAATATAATCCTAGCATGTCAACATATGGTATAAATTTTAATATGTATACACATCGTCTCCAATTGGAAAGTGGAAAAGAAATGAATAGAGGTCATCTTATGTATATAGATGGACGTGCATACACACACACAAAATATTGTAGGATTTATAAATAGTAGTAAGGGAAGGTACCCTACTATAAGACTGAATTGTCAATTTGTTGGGGTTATAAATGATAAATATGGAGATATGGAAAGATAGATTGATAGATTGATAATGGTTGATGATATTATGGACCTTACCATTGGGGATGAGTTATTGATTGATTACCTCTTCTTAAAATGCACTCTTGAGCGAAATAAAAGGGAAGAACAAGGTCTCCCTAAGGATGTTCTTAAGGGCAGAAAACCAAAGAATAATAAATGAGTTTGGATTTATGTTTTATAAACCATGTTTTCAAAATTGCATTTTATTCAAGACATTGTATAAATAAAGAAGTCTATAAAACAATGTTCCATTATTAAATTGATGTATATATATTCATACCTTTTATACTTTAGTTTGTTAAGCCATATTTGATTATATTTCTTTGAAATTGATACATTTATGATTTATCCAATTGTTGCCAAACATTAAATAATGATTGCATTTGTTGATAGGTAGAATATGATGATGAAAGAACGACTACTAATACCCAACATCCAAATGGGATATTAATATTTGGACGAGATGATCCAAACCATCCTTTAAACCATACCAAGGAGAAAAGAGCATATTTAAAGAGAGTTATACCATCTAAGAAATTTGAACAACTTATGAAATTAGCATACACTAATGACATGCCACGTAGCCTTACCGATGATGGTCATGATAGTGAAAATGCAGTGCATGAAGAAGGATTGAATGAAATTCTTACAGGTTTCTTTGGGGATGGAAACAATGATGACAATAATGATCATATGGATGAAAATAATGATGATAGCAGGGGTAATTACCACCAATGTAATGTTGATGATAAAAACCTGAAAGACTCCATCAAGCAAGAAGCAAAGACACCCGTGTTCAAATCAAGTGCAAGTGGAACCTCAAAACTGACATGCACAAATTTAATATTATTAGAAATCAAGTCACTATTTGGTTGGTCAGTCAAAGGATTCAGCACCCTACTGAAGTGAGTTGTAATCTATTTCTTACAATGCATTGTCAATTGGTGTGCATAATTAATTTATGAATAGTCCTAATATAGATTGACATATCAAACATGTTCATCATAAGTCAAACAGTCAATTGATCTAATCTTTGGAAATATTATAGGGAACTAAAAACCAAAATATTTCCCAAAGAGAATGTGTTTCCATCAACTTGTAGAGAGGCGCGTCAGGTGTTGGTTGATTTGGGGATTGAATATAATCAAATTCATTCCTGTAAAAATGATTGCATTTTATATAGATGAATATAAAGACAAGGTAGAATGCCATGTATGCAAATAGAAGAGATATCATACATATGTACAAGGTTCTACAGTTCCAAAGAAGTTTTTACGTCACATGCCAATTACACATAAACATCACTAAATGTTTCGTTGCAAGTCACTTGGACAATTAATGGAATGGCATGAAAAGAATAGGAGTAAATATGGATTCGTGTGAATTCTGGCTGACTCCAAAGAATTGAAACACATAGAGGAAAAATGGTCAAGAGAATTCAAGGATGAACCCCATAGTATCAGGTTTGGTCTTGCAATTGATGGAGTGTGCCCATTCTCTTTCTTGAGCTCAAATTATAGTGCTTGTCCAGTTGGATTGATAGTATACAATATTCCCCCATGGATGAGTGTTAGAAAGGATCACCTTGTGATGACTCTCATTGTTCCAGGAAAACATCAAGTTAAAAACATGGATGTTTATCTTTCTCCTTTTATTGATGAGATGCAACTACTATGGAAAGGCATAAGAATGTATTACATATCACATCCTCCATCAAATAGTCCCTTCATGTTTTATGGTGTGCTATGTTGGACTATTCATGATTTCCGTGTTTGTTCCTATAAGATAATTTGTTTTTACGTATTTACACTAATAATTAATTTTCATCCCAACTTTCATACTTAGTTTTATACTATTATTTTGATGTTATTAACCTTACTTATTGAATTGCAGGGCTTCAAACAAAGGGGATATTTTCATTTCCAAGATGTGTAGAACAATTTCAAGGGCAATATTCAAAATATATACATAAATTTATTTATGCAAACAATAGGGTTTTTCTACCACCATATCATAGGTTTAGAAACTGCCATAAGAATCAATTTGATGGAAAAGTTGAAAATAGATGCCCTCCCATGATTATGGGTCCAACTAATTGGCTTGAGAAATATGAAGATGTTGAATTGAAAGCTTGGAAGGATATTTTTGATGGGGGTATTCTATTGAAGAACTAGAACAAGTTGTAATTAAGATGTCAGAAGGGATGACAAGGAAATCCATATTTTATGAGCCCCCTTAATGGAAGGATCTATTAATATATCACCTATTAGATCATATGCACATCCATTTACTTATACACCTAGTCGATGACATTGAATTGGTGGGTGTCGTGTGAATGAGGTGGATGTTTTTCTTTGAGAGGTATATGAAAGATATAAAATGATATGTCAGAAAAAAGGCACATCCAGAGGGTTGCATGGCTAAAGGGTATGTATTGAATGAATAATTTTTCTTCCTATGTAAATTCCTTGGTAAGGATTTCAAAGACAGGCCATGCTTCTAGGATGAAGAACGAGCATAAGATATTATTGATGGAGAAAAACCAAAATCTAATGGTGTTCAAGTAGAAATTACTAAGTAAACTCATTATCATTGTGGTTGTTTTTATTGCAATCATTAATTTAATATGTAATTTATTTTTCAAATTAACAAAATGCCCTTTGGATTTTGAAATAAATATGTTGACATGTAATAGGTGTAGACAAAAGTTCTATACTCTACAAGTTCATTCTGTACCACATGGAATTTATGAAAAAATGGATTGATTTGTATGATAAAAAGAGAGAAGAAGTGTTATAAGCAAAGAGACAATTTAAGAGATCGAACCCAAGGAATACCCCATTTCCTACTGATCTGCAAGGGGAATGGGGGAAAGATTGCACACTAGAATGGGTTACTGAACAAATTCAAAATCAAATAGAATATGCAGGTATAGATTCAAACATAATAGAGTATCCAATAAACATGTATAGGGGATTTGAAAGAAAGGTACAATTGGAATTTTACAAAATCTTGTATCCTTATTGTTTTGACACTATTAACTATTTTAATATTTGTCATTATATTTGTTTTAATCGAAATAAATGGTCTTTCACAGGAAAGGAAATATCCAACAATGTGGGCATATGGTTGACATTATTGTGTAGAACATGTATATGTAAAGAGATGATCCTTCAATTGTGGCATCATCGTTGAATTCAAGAAATCCAGTCGATCAAGCTCAAAAGATAAGAATAGTATTAAAAGAAATCTACAATATGTTGGGAAAATACAAGAAATTATTGAGTTGGATTACCCCTCTTTTAAATGATGTATTTTTAAGTGTAGATGTTATGAAGCATTGAGAGGACACAAAGACATGATACCCATATTGCATTGTTTTCTATAGATTTCTCAAGGTTCCTACCAGAGGATAAGGAGCCTTATGTTATACCAATTCATTGTGAGTATGTATTTATTTAACTCAAACAAGAAGCGATAGTGATCAATAATCTATTACTACATTGTTTATTGTGAATATATACATGTGTTTATTAATCAATAAAATTGTTATAACATACATCTAATATATGTATGTACTCGTTCATGTGCAGGTATTTTTCTATGGAGATATTCTGGACTAGAAATGGATGTTTGTAATACATTATGATCCAAGATTAAGGCATGTATTTGATGATGCATTAGTGGATACTATGAAAAAAAATGATGGCCAAAAAAATGAGAGAGGGATTAGAGAACATAGAAGAAATTGACATCCATGATGATGATGAAGATGGTTATGTTCAGGCATAAGAAGACAACAATCTAGAGTTAGATGATGTTATGGAAGACAACAATATGGATGGTATAGGAAATGATGATCCAAATACATCTGGTAACAATATGGATGGTCTACATTGAAATTTCAATGATGATGAAGATGATGCAATTCAGTATGAGAATGATGATAATATTAACTATTTTAAAGATCATATGAAAATTGACAATGATACACTAGATGCCATTGTTGCAGGAAATGATGTTAATTACCAAGACTTCTAAATTTTCAGAATTATTTGCAATCCATGTTTAAAAAATGATGATTCTTATAGCCTAAACTTTGAAATGGTTCAGTATTATTTGTGTCAATACAAATTACCTATTGCAATATCCTTAAACTGTTCAAGATATGGTATGAATTGTTGGAAGAAAAAAAATAGGATTACTTGGATGCTTTTTCCATTCATTTTGTATCAACATATGTTCATGAAGACACAAAAGTTAATAAAATATTACTGCACATATCTCACAATGATTTCAATAAGCAACTTTGTTAACTTCATTATTTATATATTGTTTGCATTTTAATGTTGGGCATAATTTTTTATTATGTTTTATTAAAAACTAAACATAAAATAATAAACAAAATAAAATATTTTAATCACCTAGAATTAGGTAAAAATTTAATAAATTAAAGCTCAATTTTGGTTTCCTATTTCATATCAAAACATGAATATTCAATCTCAAGGATTTCACCGAGTCTTAAGAACCCTCCTATATCGTCAATGCATTCTCCTATTCTAACCATGTAAAATTTCAACGCATATAGTCACATTTTGAAGAAATTTCAATGTTGGCCCCATTCACTTCTCACTGTGTCGAGTCGGTTGATGACATTGTAGATGGGCATGTTGGAAGACATTTTGTGAAATTTCAAGAGAGTTCCGACCAAGATTCTACAAACATGGAGGAAGATGAAGATTACAGGAGGATGTCAAGAATCCTTGAGTCTTGAAACCCTTTCATACTGTCAAGGCATGTGTCTCATCTAACCATGTCAAATTTTGATGCATAGAAGAATAGTTTGAAGAAATTTCAAAGTTGGCACCATTCACTGCTCACCATGTGTCGTCGATTGATGACATTGGTGATGGGCATGTTGGAAGAAGTTCGACGACATTTCAAGATAGTTTCGACAAATATTCTATAGATGGTAATGAGGAATGATGACAATGAGACTAGATGATGAACATTGATGCAAACATGGACGATCTCAAATATTATGCGAGGACATCAAGAATCCATGAGTCTTGAAACCCTCGCATACCATCAAGGCATGTGTCTAATCTAACCATGTCAAATTTTGACGCATACAGACACATTTTGAAGAAATTTAAACAATCACCCCATTCACTTGTCATCATGCAGTGTCGATGGATGACATTGGTGATGGGCATGTTGGTCGAAGACATTCGATGAAATTTTGAGGGAGTTTCAACAAAGATTATATAGATGGGAATTATGATGAATGATGACAATGAGACTATGTTGGCCCTTGGCCAAGTTTTGGGAGATATTTGGTCAATTTTAACGTATTTTGGGACTTTGATAGCCTATCAAAGAGAGAGCACAAGACAAAGTAGTGATCGCGGTATCTTAGCCCCTTTTTGGGTCCTTTCTGGGATTTGGGAATATGTAATGGGTATGGGATGTTGGCCCATGGATTTACCCATGTTTAGGCCTATTTTGTAAAGTATAAATAGATGTATAGGAAATGAGAAGAGAAGGCATCTATGTGATGTAAGGCTGATAAGAGAAGAGCTAAGTGAAAGTAGGGTTTGTAAATGCTTTGTGCATATTGTAAGAGACTTGCAGAGCTAGGTGCAAGAGGTAGTAACATACCATGAAGGGACTTGTGTTGTAATGAAAGGAAGAAGGGTCTAGCGAGCTATGCGGATCTTCTATCCTATGCGGAGTAGGGTTTGAGGCTCTATGCATGTAACCTATTGAAGAAGATAATAAAGAAGAAGAGTTGGTGGACGTAGCCCTAGGGTGGGAGTGAACCACGTATATGTTGCGTTGCTCTACTTTGTGCGATGTTCTGATGTATTTATGTGTTATTTGCTAAGTTCTTGGTATAGATAGATAGATAGATCTGTTTACACTTTGTTCTTATGATGAACCTGGATGCTAGATTTGACATGGGTGAATATGCTTAGTTCTTGAATATGCTAGATCTGATTCATTTACTTATGATAAGTGCTTAGATACAATAGATCAAGGTGAATGTTGAGATGCTCTATTTTACCTGCAAAGTAGATATTGGGTAAATAATTATGAACTAATGATGCTAAGTGCTCCCTTAAGTATTATAATCATAGATATGTGTCCTAGCTAAGGTTGCATACACTTGAGTTCTGCAACCACCCCTACCTATAACTCGGGTGAGAGTTCATCTACTTCGCAGGTGTTGACGAAAGGGACGATAGTTAGGGTTTTCTTAGTGCGCTATTGTAGCGTTGAACCCTAGGTCTACCCCTGTGCCAACAAATGGTTTCGTTGCCGGGACCTGAAACTGTGATTGCTGGGAACTAAGGAAGAAGAGGCTTTGTGCAAAGATCCAACCTGAAATTGTGAAAACTCTGTGCATTGATCTATTTCTCTAGTACGCAGTACTCTACTTAGTTTGACAAGCTCTGTGCTAAGGAAAAGAAGGCCAATCTGAAGAAAAGAGGTAAGATCTGAATGCTTTGTGCTTTGATAAAGGTAAAAGTGAGAAGTTTTTCTTAAAAGAGGTAAGATCTGAAAGCTCTGTGCTCTGATAAAAGTAAGAATATTGAACAGTTCTAGATTTGGAAGATTTGTTCTCTGTAGAAGTAAGATAAGTGGAAATTTTTGTTTCTAAAGTATGGATATAGGTATGTTTGATAGATTCTATCCTAGCTTGAAAACTAGGGTATCAATAGATGAAAGAAGATTTGATATGCGTAGATATGATAAGAATAGTGAAAAATATGTTATACCTATGCAAAAAAAGAATGTTTGGACTAATAAGTGTATGCAATATCCTAGAAAGAAATATTTGCAGGTTAGCTACCATGATTGTAGCACACAGTATAGGAATGGTTGGGGATCATTTAAAAGAAAGAGAGGATTAACCCTCTATTACAGTTGTAGAAAACTAGGAAATCTTGCTAAGGAGTGCCCTGGGATAAGACCTAGTTGTCTTTGTTGCAAATCTATGGACCATGAAGTATTGGATTTCCCTAGAATGATTGCTAGGATTGAAGGAATGAACATGAGACAAGAAAACCCTAAAGTAGATCCATAAACTAAGATTATGATAGAATCCTAGAAAGAATTAGAGAAAGTATTGCTACAAATGAAAGAAACCATGAATGACCACCAACATGTCATATTATCATATATCTTCAAAAAAAAAGAATGCATTGAAGCAAGAATAGGAGAATTCAACATTGATTGTGTTTTAGATGAGGAAACACAGGTGAATATCACGACAAAAAGAACTTGGGAACTTTTAGGGAAGCCTGCTATGACTCCTTCATTGGGAGGAATAGGGATATTTAGAGGAAAGTTGATAAACCTATGTGGGAGGCTCACTCAGATACCTATGAATGCAAATGGAACTTCGACATAAGAAGATTTTGAGATTATTAAATTTACTAAGGACAACGCACCATTTACCATGTTACTAGGAAAACCTTGGATTGATAGAGATCAAGCAAGATGAAAGGAAGAAGAAGAAGTTTTAGAGAAAAAGAAACAAGAGTTAAAAGAATCCATGACTAGAAGGATCTCACACTTGATTGAGGAAAAAAAGAACAGATCGAAGCTATTTAACACCAGAGACCCAAATGTCAAAGCTTCAAGAACACTAGAAGACCCATAGAAGAGTGAAGTATCTATTCCAGATAAATAAGAAGGATCACCCTCGAATCTTAGGAAAGAATCTCAACAATGCGAAGTAACTAGGCTAGAAGAAGATAAGAATCAGAAAGGGAAAAGGCATACCGAGACAAAGCTCACTGGGAAGAAGGCTAGAAAGTTAAGTAAGAAGAGAGATAAGATCGATAAGATGCAAAAGGGTCAAGAAGGAAATTCATAGAAGGAAAATTTACAAAACTAGAGCTTCGTCGGGATAGTAGAACAACAACACATGGCACTTCACCGTGGTGAAGCAATATAGTTGTTGGGGACATTATAAACATTAGACTAATGCCTCGAACGGGTAGAAAGAAATTTATGGATAAACAACTCATCATCCGACCATTAGGACCACGCCATAATGGATAGAATAGAGTTAATGAAGGCTTCATACCCATTTCAAGCGACCCATTGTTGAGTTACCTATTTATCCCATCACGCCATGCACCGAGAAAACTTTTTCTAACCAAGAGTTTTACCCCACAGACTAAGTGAATTTTGCACAGTGATCATCGCACTCTTTCTGTCTTTTTCATTGCAGTGTCTAAGTTAATCTTGAACTCAATATCATTAATATTGAGCACGTATGTCTGACGAGCTCAACACAGTCGAAAAATCTATGATAGAAGTACTCCTCAACCTGATGACTGAGAGATTCATGTTGATGTCTAAAGGTGTACAAGCATCATCAATGAGATGACTGTCAACCTCTTTGTCAATTGCTCATGGAGCCAGACCATCCCGACCATCAGATGAAAAGCAAACCAAGCAAAGGGATGACTTAGCGAATGCCAAATTGATCCCGACCATACAACCCTCCTATGTTCCACCTCTAAGAAGAATAGTGAATTGAGACAACATGCCCAGATATTTCGAATACACCTTGGTTACGATGTACCTCCCGTAGGGGATATGAGCAGTTTGAGCAGACCAAGATAAGATTGCAGCATTGAAATTTAGAGATTTTAGCCTTGGCGACCGAAAGGTCTATAACATGCTTCCCCCACATAAGTACCTGACTAGAACAAAAGGGAAGAACTCAAATATCATCCCTCAATCATGGACCCATAACCTCATGCAGTCCACCCTACTGAATGTCATGAAGATACCACACTTCGGAAGACACCAGGAGGTGAATGCTCATGTCAAGTTGTTGCTTTCTTGTTACCATGGTGGTTATTTGTGGATAAACCACCTTATCACAGTTGATATGACGCTAATAAATTAGATCACAAGGCTGAATATGCAAGGCCCTCACCCACACGATTTCTATCCCGGAAAAGCCATTGATCGTGCTCTAGCACAAAGGATCAAGGACACCTATGGAAATGTCAAGAAATGAATGTGAGGCTACAAGGTAGCTTCTATCCAGAGTGGTGCAGTGGGCCTCGCCTATCAATTTATTGTAGGGAAGTTAGTACAAAATAACCGAGCGACCCAAGTCACCGATTTTGTAGTCGACCTCGCAGGGAAGTGCGTGGAAGGCCTACAAATGAGCTGGGTGAAGTACCTGGTGAACAAGTTGGAGATTGAATGCAGAGAAGCGAAAGATCAAGGTTATGAATTACATTTTAGTTTGATTTTGATCCTTATTGAATTCATCGCCTGGGATATTCCAGAAGGTACGACCTTCCCAGACATCAAGCCATTTGAACCAGTAGTCGCGAAGTTCAATACACTATTGTATTCAAGTGACATGAATAAGAAATGGCAGTCAAATGTTGTGTTCCATACATACTACAATCAGCTAAAGATAGGCATACATTTCGAGCCTCACATGACTTCGAACACTTTACAACGATTCATTCCTTTGATGAATTTTAGCGCAGATCAAAATTTCATTTACATTACAGTGTGAGCAAACAAACATAAGCAACAAATTCAGTCCTACTACAAGCTAACGGAGGAGGACCTGGAGGAGATCACTAAGGACTGGTTGGTGGACCTCGTTATTCCAGCAAACCCTGTGGAGATATCCGACATAGATAGACCATAAACTGCACAGGATACACCCGGACCTAGCAAGACAAAGAAGACAGAAGAAGTATAGGATTTAAGCAGTGCCTCAGTGAAGATTGCTTCTATATCACTAGAGAAAGGGGGTGATGGCAAAGAGATAGATGGCATAGAAGCTTAACAGAATAAAGGAAAAGTAACACCGCCCAGAGACGAGGAGGACCCCTAAAAAAAAGGAAGGTTTCCCCCCCCCGAAGCCTTCTTCCTGGAAGAAATTGAAACCCGTCGTGACCAAGATGCAGACTACACTCAATCCTCATGATTTTGATTTTATCATAGAAGCCCTGAATGTTTCTTTGCTGGAGAAGTAAGAAGTTAAGAAGGAGGAGATGTACAATAGAATTGAGGTCGAGCTCCAAGGGGTACAGTAGGTCGTTCAGTCTAGAAGCACAATCTCCACTATGCCCCTGCCAACAAAAGAGCTTGAGTTGGGAGATGAGCCATCCCAACTCCACCGGCTCACTGATACAGTCAAATATCACCTTCGCTGAGCACAAGAGGAAACAAATCAAGCCACCCAAGATTTGAGGCAAGTACACGAAGTACTTGTAGAATAGTGCCAATCTACAGAACAGGAAAAGAGTGCTCTCCAAGTGAATTTCAATGAAGAAAAAGCATAGCTACAACAAGGAAAGGAACAGTTGCTAGAAAAAGAACTTGAAGTAAAGGAAGTGATCAAAAGAGCACTTCTCTCTATGATAGTCGTAGAAATCAAGGAAACAAACCGAGTTACACAGCAGGTGGACCAGCTCACAGAAGCCATCCAATAACTACAACAACGCATAACAGAATTGGAGCTACGCACTGTACCTGAGACCCCACAGGAGGTGAAGGACCAAAGAGAAGAAACTGCCAGGAGCACAATTGAAAAGCTAAAGGATCTTACCTTGGAATGTAAGAACCTCACTGTTCGCAGTTCCCAAACCTATGAAAAATTCATGGAGAACCTAAAACTGAAGGCACTAGAGTCACAGCTCCAAGAGGTGAAGTATCAAGCCGGAAAGATACAGGCATAGTTGAATCCCTTGTCATATGTGGACAGAATGAAGCACTCCCAAGAAAAATGCATTGCGAGGTAACTTAGAGGCTCCAACCTGTACAAGATAAGGCCTATCAATTGTTTACAGAGGTAGAAGGCCAAGGAGTAGTGCTAGAGAAGGTTGCCAGTATAGTTGAACAACATTTAGAGGGACTTATCAATTATACAGTCATTGAAAAGTTCATTGAACAGGAGGTCGTATCACAACATCAAATCGAAGAAGCTCAAGCCAAGATTGAGGAGTTCGAAGCAGAACTAGTCAGACCAGAGTGACTCGGGACGACTCACAGGTGAGTGTTGGGGGCATGTTGGCCCTTGACCAAGTTTTGGGAGATCTCTGGTCAAGTTTGACCTATTTTGGGACATCGACAACCTGTCGAAGATGGAGCGCAAGATGAATCAGAGATCATGGGATCTTGACCCCTTTTTGGGTCCTTTTTGGGATTTTGGAATATGTAATGGGTATGGGATGTCGGCCCATGGATTCACCCATGTTTAGGCCTATTTTGTAAAGTATAAATAGATGTCTAGGAAATGAGAAGAGAAGGAATCTATGTGATGTAAGGATGATAAACCAATATCTAATTGAAATTAGATTTTGTAAATACTTTGTGCATACTGTAAGAGACTTGTAGAGCTAGGTGCAAGAGGTAGTAATAGACTATGAAGGGATTTGTGATATAATGTAAGGAAGAAGGATATAGCGAGCTATGTGGATATTATATCCTATGCACAATAGGGTTTGAGTCTATGTGCATGTAACCTATTGAAGAAGCTAATAAAGAAGAAGAGTTGGTGAACGTAGCCCCAGGGTGGGGGTGAACCATGTACACGTTGTGTTGCTCTACTTTGTGTGATGTTTTGATGTATTTATGTGTTATTTGCTAAGTGATTGGTATAGATAGATAGATAGATATGTTTATGCTTTATGCTTATGATGAACCTGGATGCTAGATCTGACATGGGTTAATATGCTTAGTGCTTGAATCTTCTATATCTGATCCATTTACTTATCCTAAGTGCTTAAATATAGTAGATCAGGGTGAATGTTACGATGCTCTGTTTTACCTGTGAAGTAGATATTGGGTAAATAATGATAAACTAATGGTGCTAAGTGTTCTCTTAAGTATTATAATCACATATCTATGTCCCAGCTAAGTTTGTAGACACCTAAGTACTGCAACCACCCCTGCCTCTACCTCAGATGAGACTTCATCTACTTCACAGGTGTTGCCGAAAAGGCCGGTAGTTAGGGTTTTGTTGGTGCAATGTTGTAGCGTTGAAACCTGGGTCTTCTCCTGTGCTAACAAACTACATAATAAATGTCGATGCAAATGTGGATGATCTTAAATATTATGCGATGACTTTAGGAAATATCCTTCAATCTTGAGACCCTGACATACCTTCAACGCATGTGTATAGTCTAACCATGTCAAATTTCGATGCATGCAAGAATAGTTTGAAGAAATTTCAACATTGGCTCCATTCACTGCACACCGTATGACATTGGTGGATGACATTGGTGATGGGCATGTTGGAATACATTCCATGAAATTTCAAGAGAGTTTCAACAAACATTCTGTAGATGTGAATGACGAATGATGAAAATGATATTGCATGATGAACGTTGATGCAAACATGGATGATCTCAAAGATTATGTGGGGACATCAAACATCCTTGAGTGATGAAACCCTCGCATACCGTCAAGGCATGTGTTTATTCTAACCATGTCAAATTTAAACACATACAAGAAAAGTTTGAAGAAATTTCAACGTTGGCCCCATTTATTGCTCACCACATGACATCAATGGATGACATTAGTGATGGGCGTGTTGGAAGACGTTCCATGAAATTTGAAGATAGTTATGACAAATCCTTAAATCCCCTAACCCCTAATTCATTGACTCTTAAATACTTAATCCCTAATCCCTTAACCCTTAAGCCCTCAACCTTAGTTAATCACTAATCCCTTCAAACAAAATCCCTAAATCCCCTAACCCCTAAGCCAACGACCCTTAAAAACTTTAATCCTAATCCCTCATCCCTTAATCCATAAACCCCTATTCCCTAAGCACTTAAACATTAATCCCCTACCCCATAATCCCTAAGCCATTAACCATTAAACTACCTAACCCATAAGCTCCAAATCCCTTAGATCTTGACCCTTAATCCCTTAAGCCCTAACCCCTAATCCCTTAACCCTTAATCCATGTACCCAAAATCCCTAAATCCCATAATCATGAAATCCCATATCCACTTAACCACCAGCACCTCAACTAATTAACTATTTAGGAACATCAGATGCTAAATATGGTGTTATTTTTGGCGCTATTAGCACCTAATTTAGCGCCTACATGTTTTGGTCAGTGAAAAAAATGCCAAAAATAGTGCCATCCTGATAAATAACGCCAACGTTTTCAAAAAAATGGAGAAAAATACACTAAAACAACATTTGGAAGAAAAAAAGGGAGCAAATCACATGGATTTGTCGTATTGTTCGAAGAATGCAACTATCTGCAGCTTCAAATCCAAATGAAATTCAAAGGGAACAATCAAAACATACATTTTTGCATAAGATAAACTGCAATAGCATTAAACAATACACCGGAGCTAATTCCAATAAAATACAACACCTTCACAATGGATGAACCATATACTATTAGGCAACAAGCACAAAAACCTATTGCATCTATCCAAGAAACATAGGTTAATATACATATTTTCATATGCAAAATATGAATCACTTCAAATTATCCCCGCGGGAATTGAAAACAAACCCAATGTTCAATGTCCCAGGAAAAAACTTGCACAAACAACATAAGATACAACCATGACAGATGCTAGAAAATTGTCAAAAAAAACCTTAACCCACTTAAATCACATCTGGAAAAAAAAACAATAGCCAACCATTTTGACCAACAACATGACAGAGCTAATTGCACTATGCCCGAAGGCCTTTTCCGATACATCTTTCACTGTTTTCCAGTCACACAATTACTGTAGGAACAAGAGCAAGAATCCAATAAAACACCAGAACAAAATCCATCAAAACACAACACTTGAAATATTCATCAAACAAATACTATTAGAAAATAAGAACACAACCTAATTGCATCTCCACAAAAAACATAACTAAATATTCATATTTGCAAACGCAAAATAAGAACCAATTTCTAATCTTCCTTTCCATATATCACCAAATGCATAACATTTCTTACCCTTTGAAATATATTTCTTACACCAAAACTCATGCAACTCCCAACACACAACACCCAATGTGATCCAGGAGGATCTCGGTGGACACCCACCTTGTCCAACTAGCTCAAAATTGTTTTTTTGGAAACTTACTATTTTTAGCAGTTTTTCATTTCCTAAATTTTTGGGGCCATTTTGAGGGCCTAAACAACGCTCTTTCATGGTTAGGCACCTCAATGATAACCAAAGGCTCCTATTTATCCTCCTAAATTAATCTCATCATCAATACCTTTCCAATGAGATATTGTGCGCCCTAAACGAAGATCGTATGCAAAAGTTACGACCCTAGGAAGTTGATGTACTAACATACCCCAATGGGGCCCACATGATTTTTGGCACTTCATCTCCTAGGGTTAGGTTTTTGGATGTCTATGGTTTTTTCATTCATGTTTATTGTAAAAATTCCTTCAGAGCCTCATTGTACTCATCTTCTTGCGAATGAGTGTAGCCGTCACATCTCTTCTCAAAGATAAGCTGTCACCATTCTAACAAGCTTGTTTTCAGTCTACATTTTACATTTTTCAAGATATTTATTATTTAATAGGAGCCAAGTTTTACTATATATTTGTTATTGCTCACTATGTATCTTTTTTAATATTATAAATCTCTGGTTTCATTTCATTCCTCTCATAAATATGGATCATTGGTATCAGAGCAGTTTTCTCCTTATCATGTTTTTTAATGCATGTCCCTGATGTGGTCAGGATATAGAGAGTTGGGTCTTGAGCTTGTTTCTCTTGAGGAAACCTTCTCTTACATGCCCAAGAAATTGTCCATGGTGGGAAAAAATAAAGATTATGGGACATGAGATCCTTTCAAAATGTTTCTCGAGGAAGCCCTTGAGCGACAGAGGAATGCGATGATCGACAACTTTGCACAAATCCTTCAATGGTTTTCGACAAGTGACACATCCACCTCAGACGGAGGCGTCACCCCCTTCAAGGTATAGATCAATTTTTATATTCCTATATTTTAAGGTAAAATATATGTCGATGTCGTAGATAAATGGTTAAACCTTCTATAAGGGCATTTTTCTGTCCACAACTTTTCCAATAGAGAAAATATTACATTTATGCTCCTCAAGGTCGTCCCCATGTCAAAGATTGGTGGGAGACTTTCTGTGAGAAAAAGGAAATAGAGGGATCCACATTATTTGCAGTTGCACCCACTTGGAGTTCCTTCAAGGATTCTATTAAGGAACAATACTACCCTATTGGAAGTTATGACTGTAAATGTGTTGAACCTGCATAGAATAGATCTAGCTAGAAAATACCACACACATTTGCAGAGAGAAATTGAGAAAGAAGAAGAAAGAGAGAAAGAATGGAAGAATTCTCATTAATCATAATGAATAATGAATAATTTCCACATGATATACTCTATATAACTCAATCAATGCACATTGGAGGAGAAGCAATGTGCCATAGTGTTGGTCTAGAGTGATCTGGACACACACCAACAATTATGGGACTTAAATGCCACCTAGTCTAGTCTCTCGGGCAGTTATGTGAGTGAATTGCCACCTAGATGAGTTAACTAGTCAATCAATCTTTAGTTAACTGACTGAACATAGTGTAGTGAGGAGTAGATCAAGGAATCAAGGGTAATGTGCCAGTATGATGATGATCCCAAGGAAAGTGCACATCAGCATGGTGATGATCCCCATGTTGCATGGAGTCAAAACCAATGCAACATCTAGACTCAACTCAACTAGTTAAACTAAAGTGTCAACTGAAGAGAATATTCTCCATGTGGAATATTCTCCCCTAAAATATAGGAGACTAGATAATGACTAATTATGACTAATAAACAAGGAAAAAATCTTAGGAAAAAGAAATCCCAAGTGTGTGTGAAGTAACTCCAACACCCCATGAACATCACTATGGTGAAAATAAAGAATGGGTCCTGACAATGAGGCCATGTTAGGTACCTAAATACAAAATATACATTGAAATAAAGTGAGGAAAGAGGGAAAACCTCATGGGAAAAACCCCCTCTCGAGGTACAATGTATGTAAAAATAAGAATTGAAAGTTGTTAGGCAACTATGTCCTTCACTCCAGGACAACTTCGTAGAGAATGGAACTTCTGCTCAGTGAAGGTCTTGGTGGAGATGTATGTCAGTTGTTCTGCTGAAGGAAAAAACTATAGGTCGATTATCCCCTCATGTACTAGGTACCATATGTATTTCATGTGGATATCTATGTCCTTCATCCACTACCTCTGAACTGGATCTCTACAGAACTTTAGAGTGCTTTAGTTGTCACACTAGATGACGATCGACCGATGAAAATGAATGTCCAACTCATTGAGAAAATGTTGTAGCCACATATCCTCAATGGTTATGTTAACTGCCCCTTTGTACTCTGACTCAACTAAATATAGAGAAATGGTGGCTTTATTCTTGCTCGATCAACAGATAGGCCTGGAACCAATAACGAGTGAGTAACCAGATGTGGACTTGCGATCAGTTCTATCGCCATCCCAATCAGAATCAGTAAACCCAATGAGATCTAATTTAGAGTCTGTTGCATAATGAATCCCAAAGGTGACAGTTCCCTATACGTATTGAAGGATACACTTTGCAACCTTCCAATGTAGCTCATGCGGCTCCTGCATGAACCTAGAAACTATGCCAAATGCATAGGATAGGTATGGTCTGGAGTGTGTGAGATACAACAAGATCCCCACTAGTTGTCTGTACAATGTTTTTTCAACCAATGGAGTGTCCCCACCATCCTCAAGTTTGAATCATGATTGGAAAGGATTCAGAGCAGACTTGCATTCCATCATGTGAAATATCTCAAGGAGATATCATGCATACTTGGCCTGAGACAGTTTGATGCCTGATGCATCTTGACTAATCTTGAGTCCAAGGAAGAAGTGTAGTGGACCCATGTCCATCATCAAAAACCTTTCATGTAGAATCCTCTTGACTGCAACAATTGTTGAAGTCGAGCAACCAGTGATCAACAAACAATCAACATAGATAACTAAGAGTAGAAGTGAATCAGTCATCCCAAGCATGTAGACATTCGGGTTTGATTTACAACGTACAAAGTTTTGTGACATTAGGTAGGAGTCCATCTAGGCATACCATGCCTTTGGAGCCTGCTTGAGGCCATAAAGGGACTTCTTCAGTCAATAGACCAAATATGAGTCCTGCATAAATCCATGGGGTTGCTCCATATATATCTCCTCAGAGAGATCACCATGAAGAAATGCATTCTTCACATCCATTTGATGGAATTCCCATCCCTTGGCTTCTGCAATGGAAAGTGCCAATCATATGAAATCCATATTCACTACTAAAGCAAAGGTCTCATCATAGTCAATACCATGCACATGATGAAAGCCTTTCGCAACAATATTGGCTTTGTATCTACTAATATATCCATCCACTTCTCTCTTGGTCCTGTAGACCCATCTGCATCTGACAAGTTTCCTCCTAGAAGGAAGGGGAACCAGATCCCAGGTCTGGTTCTCGAGGAGGGAGTTGTACTCCTCCTGCATGGAGTATTCCCAAAATGGATTTCCTACAACCTCGCCATAAGACTATGGATCTGAAGACTGAACCAATAAAATATGCCTGGAGGGAAATGGTTTAGTGGTAGTGACTGCAATAGGAGGCTTCTTGAAATCAGATCGATTCCTCCTAGTATCATATTGATCACCAACAATATCCCCTACATCTTGAAGAGTAGTCTGCGCCCACTTGGGCCTCTGCTCTGGCTCTGCAATTACATATGGATGCTATGACTCTACATCTGACTATACTGACTCTGTATCTAAATCATCTGAGTCCTCTAAATAAGAACTCTCATATGAAAAAGAGTTGGCATGTGCATGCTCATCATCTCGGACAGGTGGAAGAATGAAGGTGTCTGCATGTGGCTACTGAGGTACATGCAATACACTTTCCTCGAATTGAAAACTTTGCTCAATGATGAGTCGGTCTGAGGAAATATCAATAAGTCTATATCCTGTCACATTTTCGGGGTATCCAACAAAAATACACTCAGTTCTATGTGGATCAAGTGCCTTCCTCATTTCAGAGGGAATCTAGACCATGCACGTGAACCAAAAATATGAAAGTGGGTCACTTCCAGTTTGAGTCCGCTCCAAGCCTTGTAGGGGGTCTTATCCTTGATATATCTATAGGGAGATCTATTTTGGATGTATGTTTCACAATTAAGTGCTTCGGCCCAGTCTCTGTGGTAGTGACTTTGCATATAGCATGCAAGATGCCATATCCTTTAGAGATCTGTTTTTCCGCTCAATAACTTTTTTTTGTTGTGGATTATAGGGAACTGTTTACTGCAACCAAATCCCTTCCTCATGGAAAATATTATGGATCTCATGATTGACATAATCTCCCCCATTATCAGTTCATAGGACTTTTATTTTCTTTCAGGACTATGTCTCAACCAGGGCTTTGAAATATTTCAGGTGTTGAAAGACCTCAGATTTTTTCCTGAGAAAGTAAATCCATGTAAAACGTGAGAAATCATCAAAAAAAATGAGAACAAACCTCACTTTATTGATCGATGGATGTGGAAAGGGACCCATAAGGTCACTATGTATCAGATATAAAGGCACGAAAGCTCTCTGAGATTTTCCTTTGTCGAATTTCTCTTGATGGTGTTTTCTAAGAACACATCCCTCACATACTCCCTTGGAGAAATGGATGTCTGGTAGACCATCAACCAATATTTTCTTTCTAAGCTATTGCATATATTTGAAATTGAAATGTCCAAACCTTTCATGCCATATCCTACTACTTTAATCATCATGGGTAAGTAGTAAAGCAAAGTCTGGCTCAATAAATTCAGAAAATGTATACTCTAGATTGATGATTTACCTCACCGGTAGAAACCCTAGAGTTTGTTTTCATGTCATAGATGTCCACAACATTTTGTGTGCATATGAATTTCTTTTCGGTGGCAGAATTCATCATCTGATACATGGAGAGAAGGTTGACGAAAAGTTTGGGAATGTGCAACACATTCTTGAAGCTTCCGTTGGTGAGTTCAATCCTTCCTTTGTTGGTGACTTCGAATGAAGAGTTGTCCCCCATTAGAATAGGAGGACCTTTACATGCATCCAATGAAGAATAGACTACTTTTGAGGCATTCATGTGATGTGATGCTCTTGAATCTATGATCCAAGCATCGAGAGAGGAGTTGATGGAAATTGAGGCATGGATAGAATTGTCTTTCTTGGGATTCTGATCTTTTTGGCTTCTTCTTCTTGGCACCCTCGGGGATGCTATCTCCAATTTTATTTTTCTGAAGTATTTGAGTCATTACATCTATTTTTGTTTTCATGCATGTGGATTCTGAATGGAATCCTTTGTGACAGTACGTGCATTTCTCCCATTTTCTTCCCTTTTCCCCTTTGGATCCGGAGGCATCGATGAAGGGTTTTGTGTACCCTTCCTTCTTCAGATGTGCATGAGATTTCATTTTGTATTTATATTTATATTTCTGATATTTATGGCTGCCATCTTGCACAGTGAGTGCATGCACCTTTGGGCCTTTGATTTTTCCCATGTTGATGAGCTTGGTTTGCTCTTGTGTCAGGGATTCGATAAAGTCCTCAAGAGAATGAATATTCCAGGTGGATCCAGAGGAGAATATGATAGAATTGAATGTGAATATGATTAAATATAATTCAAGACCAAATTTGGAGAGAATGGTGAGAACCATTTTTTGTCCTCCTTATATTTATCAACCCCGCAAGCTTTGAGTTGCGACAGTAAATCCTTGAATTTTGTAAAGAAATCTTGGATATTGTCGAAGCTTTTTGGATACAATGTGAGAAATTCCACATCCATCATATGTCCCCTCATCTCATCTTGTTTTCCAAATATCCATTCCAATGTGATCCAAGCTTCATTGGGAATCTTACAGGAAGATATGTTAAAAAGGAGATCAGGAGAAATAAGACTACAAGTTGTTTTGAATGCTTCATTCATTCGATTTAAGTACTTGGATTTTTCTATGGCTGATGTTAGTTATTTGTCTATATTCAATGTTAACCTGTACAATCCTTTGGTTCATATATGCATGAATATTTTCTCCTTCCATGCAAAGTAGTTGTAAGGTGTAAGAATGAATTCTTTTGGGAAATCCATCTTTCCGCTGTCTTCAATCTTTTGTACCTGCAAAAAAATTTGGTGTAGCTTTTGCTTAGCAGTCTGTCGGCTCTGATACCATGTAAATGTTTTGAAACTGCAAAAAATAGATATATCTAGAAAATACCACACACATTTGAAGAGATAAATTGAGAAAGAATAAGCAAGAGAGAAAGAATGGAAGAATTCTCATTAACTGTAATGAATAATGAATAATTTACACATGATATACTCTATATAAATCAATCAATGCACACTGGAGGAGAACCAATGTGCCATAGTGGTGGTCAAGAGTGATATGGACACACACCAATAGTCACGGCACTGAAATTCCACCTAGTATAGTCTCTCAAGTAGTTATGGGAGTGAACTTCCACCTAGCTGAGTTAACTAGTCAACCAATCTTTAGTTAACTGACTGAACAAAGTGTAGTGAGGATTAGATCAAGGAATCAAGGGTAATGCGCCAGTCTAGTGATGATACCAAGGAAAGCGTTTATTAGCATGGTGATGATCCTAATGTTGCATGGGGACAAAACCAATGCAACATCTAGACTCAACTCAACTAGTCAAACTGAAGTGTCAACTGAAGAGAATATTCTTCAGGTGGAATATTCTCCCCTAAAATATAGGAGACTAGATAATGACTAATTATGACTTATAAACAAGAAAAAACCTTAGGAAAAATAAATCTCAAGTGTGTGAGAATTAAATCCAACAATGACGACCTGTATACAAGATGGGCCACATTGCGGTAGGAAAGAGACCAAATAGTGCCAGAGTTCACTAATGTCTTCCATACCTTTCACACCAAGTTGGGTATCAAATATTCTGAGAGACATATGGTGCTCAAGTACTGCGATGGTATGCATAGATACATCCAGAAAGAAATGGATTTTTTGGACATCTCATCCTTGGGAACAACCTGTAGATATGCCATTAAAATCAAGCAGAAGCTGGAACAAAAGACTTGACAGTTTGGGTCTGGGAACCCCTCACAGAATAAGCAGGGAAAGGGAAGCCCCAAATTGCATAAAAAAGGATAGATAAAATATGGAAAACCTTAGGACAACCAATCCAAGCCACAAGAAAATAAGGACAATGGGAAAATAAATAAAAATACTGGGAAGTGGTGCGACTTCCATAAGATCCCTTGGCATAACACTGTTGATTACCGCTCAAAGCAGTCATTGGTGGCTGAGGTAAAATCCTTTGAATCAGATGTGGGTTCTGACTCTGATTCAAAACTAGAAAAGGGGAGAAATATCATTGAAACAGAACCCAATGCCACTATTTCTACCACTAAGATCCAACCCAATGAACCTGATGAGCTAAAGGAAGGAGAGCACATATTTCATTCAGAAATGTGGGTAAAAGGAACTCCACTGGAATTCATAGTTGATAGTGGTATCCAGAAGAACCTCATATAATTAGAGGTCTTCAAGCAACTAGCCCTACAAACAACTCCGCACCCGTAGCCCTACACCATCAGTTGGCTCCATCAAGGAAGCAATCTTCGCATCATCCAACAATCTCGCTTGTTGTATGCCATCAAACCACTCAAAGATGGGGTATTGTGTGATGTTTCCCCCCTTGAATTTTGTGATGTTCTTTTGGTCCAACCTTATTTATGGAAATTGCATGTTGTATATGAGTCTAGGCCTCACAATGTTGTTATTACTTTGAACAGGAAATTGTATGGGATACCCAAGGTTGTCCCACCTAGTGATATTTCCTTGATCTATGCCAATCAATGTAGGACGGTCATTGCTCAGAATAGGAAGTTTTTCTTCTTCATGATTCTCTCTTAGAGTGATAAAAATGTTGCAGCTACATCCATGGCCTCCGCAATCAACCTCTCCACGTATCAGAAAGAAGTGGATAAGGTTGTGGAATAATACAAAGACATCTTCTCATCACCTACTAGGGTACCTTTGCACTGTCAGGTCAAGCATCCCATCAATCTGACCCCTAGCGCATTGGTACCCAATGGGCCAATATATCGCAACTCTCTTCTAGAAAATGAGTAGATCAAGCATTAGATCCAAGAACTGCTCCACAAGGGGCACATCCAACCTAGCTCATCACCTTGAGGAATCCAAATCATGTTGGTGCAGAAGAAAGATGGGACTTGGTGAATCTTCATTGATTACCGAGATCTAAATAAAATCACATTCATGAGCCGGTACCTGATTCCATGAATTGATGATCTCCTTGATCATCTCAAGGGGTCCAAATACTTTAGTCAGATTGATCTGAAGTCTATCTACCATCAGGTCCTAATAGAACCAAAAGATGTATGGAAAATTGCCTTCAAGTCAAAAGGACGTTTTGAATGGCTGGTCATGCCCTTTGGTTTGAAAAATCCCCCAACAACTTTCATGAGCATGATGGAGGATATATTCCGGCATTTCACTGATTCTTTTTTGGTGGTGTATATAGATGAAATCCTCGTCTACAACAAGACTTGGGAAGAACACTTGCAACATATTCAGTAGGTTCTACACACTCTACAGTAGCACAAGCTATATGTCAACTTGGAAAAATGATCCTTCGACATGGACAGGGTCCAATACCTAGGCTACATGTTTTATGTGCATGGTGTACATGTTGATCCAACCAAGATCCAAGTCATCTATGACTGGCCATCCCCACCCACACTCATTGAGCTTTAGATATTCTTAGGCCTTGCCAATTTCTATCCAAGGTTCGTCTTGGGATTCTCCCTTATTGCATGGGCCCTTAGCCAAATAACCAAAGGTGGTGGTAAGGAAATAATTGTGTGGGGCTTGTCCCAACATAAAGCATTCGATGATTTGAAGAAGCGCTTGTGCTCTTCCCCATTGCTTTCATTACCTAACTTGCAACAACCCTTTGAGATTGAGATATATGTTTCAGACTATGTTGTGGTCACAATCATAACTTAGCATTACCACCTTGTGCCTATCATATTGAGACACTATCATATTTCATCCACAAGTACCCTCATTATGACAAAGAAATTTACTCCATTGTGAAAGCCTGCTGCTAGTGGAGGCTTTACATTCTCGGGAAGGAGACAGTCGTCCACACTGATCATAAGCCACTGAATTTCATGGAGACACAAGGAAATTTGCAGAATGATCGCCATCATAAGTGATCCATGTATTTTTAGTAGTTCCACCTCAACATCAAGTATAAAAGAGGAAGTACCAATCGATTCGATGATTTCCTCAACTGACCTCCAGTCATGACACTCACCACATTGGTTGATTCTTGTAGCCACGAGACCTCCAGATGGCCCCACCTCTATGCGATAGATGATGACTTCACCAAGACCTACCAGATGTTGGGTGAATGATCTAGAATCGGATCTAAGAGCCTAACAGGGCTAAAAAAGACTCAAACATGAAAGTGCTCAGAATTCGATGAAACCAACGCCATTGCGTCTATCTCGTTCTCTCGATTCCGGCAATATATTTACTTTCTCAAACAAACATTGTATGCGAGAGTTATCACACTCCGACCGTTTTCCCAAACAACTAAAAAGTTTTTAAAAAAGTCAACAGTCAAAAGGTGACGTGGCACTCTTTGGAGGTGACACGTGGAAGTGGTAGAGGTGACATGTGGCAAGTTGCAAGGTGACTAGTTAGTGATAGGGATCTACCCAGCAGTTGACAAGTGGCAGTTTGTTGACGAATTATTGGGTGCCACATGGCCCAATCATGGGCTGCCATGTGGCACCATGGGATTGGTCAATAGGTTCATATGTCAAAAACCTTTTGGAGCCCATGGGATTTGAACCCATGACCTCTTGGTAGGCACCAAGATTTGGGAAAAGTACAAGTACCAATGTGCCACCATGTTTCTTATTATATGAAATGATTTTTAATTTATTTAAACTTTAATGTTTGGTGTATGGGTGCACAAGGGGATAAGCTCCAGCCCAAGGATCTTGGAGAATCCCATGAGACTAGGGGGGTGCACTCCAAAAGGGGCTTATCCTAGCTAAGTGCCCTCCCTTTTTAGCCTTGGATCCTATGCAGGTTCCATGAGATCAGGGGAGCGTTCCCTATAGGGGGCTACTCTGTGATTTTTGTAACAAAAGTGGTTTTTTTATAATGTTTTTGGATTTTAATTGATTTTTAAGCCTGTTAATGGAGGATTTGACCCATTTTTGGGAGATATTGGGCTTTTCTGGAGCCCATATTTTGGGAGGAAGTTGGGGATGGATGACCAACTTTAGATATATAAAAACCAGGCCTATTTGAGGCCATGGGGGATAGTCATATCATATTTATGCTGAAGCAAAGCCAAGCCAAAGCCATTTTTTATGCAGGGAAGTTGTTGAGGAGCAAACGCTTGCAGACCATTTTTGGGAGCTAAACTCAGTATTTTTTAGTACCGTCAATTGTGTTGGATTTATGAGGTCAAGAAGAAAACAGTGAGACCAGTATGAGATCCATTTGATGTACTTTTTTTGTTCTATAAAAGCATTGAAGAATTAATAAAGAAGCCTACCCCACTGAGACAAAGACCCGGAGACGTAGGCAATTTTGTGCCGAACTCCGTTATCAATTCTCTTGTGATAGTTTTTTTTTCTTATTGCTTCAGTTCAGATATATATATATTGTCTTTTGGTTTCTATGTTTCCTCATTAAATTCATCCTCTTTCATTCAGCTTCTTAAATGGTTAATTAATGCATGCAATTAAAAAATCAACCATAGTCATTAAAAGATCTTTTCGGATCAAGTGGTATCAGAGCTAGTTGACGTTTGGATTTGAGTTTTGCATGTTAACCAGGGAAAAGATACAATGTTGTGAAGGTGATATTGTTGAAGAGAATCCATTAATTGGATTGAGAAAGAGATCTTCTCATAGCGATAAGATGGCATTGGAAGAAGGGCTTTCTCAGGATGAGAAAGAGTTCCAGAAAACTTTCCTTGCTATGTCGAAGATGGTGAAAGTTTTGTATGAG
>SNQJ01S0113151.1:0-19065 GCA_010110895.2 Picea sitchensis
GGAAACTTATTGGGAGAAAATTTCCACAGAGGAATCTGGAATATATGGGGTCGAGCCCACTTGGGATTTTTTTGTGGATGCAGTCAAGGAACAGTACTACCCTGTTGATAACTATGAATACCAATACATGAGATGGACCACACTGCGAAACCAAAAGAGCCAAATAGTGTCAGATTTCACAAATACTTTCCGTACCTTGCGCACCAAGATGGGTATCAAATACTTCGAGTGGCATCTAGTTTTGAAATACCATGGGGTTCTGCACAGGTACATCCAAACCAAAATGGATTTCCTAAACATCTCATCATTAGGAGGTGCCTATCGATATGTTGTCAAAATTGAGCAGAAATTTAGGCACCAAAAAAAATGGGAATTCGAGTTTGCAAATATACAACAACCAAAGAATGGTAAAGACAACCCTAACCAACAACCTCTAGACAACCAATCCAAGACACATGACAAGAAGGGTAAAGGAAAGACAAAGAATGACACTGGGAAGTGGTGTGACTTCCACAAAATCCCCTGGCATAACATCGAGGAATGTTGCTCGAAACAATCATTGGTGGTTGATACTAAAGACACAAATCCGAACCCTGATTCGTAATCTGATACAGAAAATATTGAAAACAAATAGATCATTGATGCAGACCCCACTACTCTTTTTGCAACCAAAACAATTCAACTAGAAGATCCAGTAGATCTTGAAGAGGGGGAGCTCCTCTTCCATTCACAGATGTGGGTGAAGGGTACCCCATTGCATTTCATTGTTGATAATGACATCCAAAATAACCTCATATCATCTAAGGTCGTTAAATAGTTGGGGTGGTCAACAACACCACACCCATAACCATTGTTGGCCCTCAACCAAGTTCTGGAGACCCTTGGTTGTGTTTGACCACTCTTAGGACTTCAATAGGTTGGCCAAAGACGGAGCACCCAGGCGAAGTGGAGATCGCGGGATCTCTCCCCCTTTTACACCCTTTTTGGGTTTAGGGTTTATGTAACGGGTATGGGATGTCATCCCATGGGTCTTTCCCATGTTTAGGCCCCTTTTGTAATGTATAAATAAGTATCTAGGCAATGTAAGAAGTAGTTACTAGTCATTGATCGACTTAGTGCATGTCTAGTTGGCTTTGTGAATGAACGTGTTAAGGCTTGCAAAGCTAAGTTCAAGATTTTGTAAGTGCTTTGTGCACCAACTGTGTAGAGGCTCTGTGCTTGGACCTAACTCAAGGAAGGAGGATCTGGCAAGGTGCACGCAGATCTCCTATCCTATGTGGAGTTGGCTTTGTGGCTCTGTGCATGTAAGAAGATTGGAAGAAGATAATAAAGAAGAAGAAGAAGAGTTGGTGGACATAGCCCCACACTGGGGTGAACCACAGATATCCTGTGTTGTGGTTTCTTTGTGCGATGTGGCTGGTATGTTATTGATGTGATTTATGCCTAGTGTTATAATCTTTATGTATGTTAGATTCATATGATGTAGTATCTTAGTGCCTTATATGTGAATGAATACTAGATCTACTTTGAATCTATGTGCTGAATGATTAGATATATTTAGATCTTGATGAATACTGCATTGTTTTGTAATTAGGGTTTTTTCCTGAAATGTGAATAAGGGTCAAAGGCTAATGAATGTTAATCACTAAGTTCTATGTTAAGTATTGTCATCACAGATCTGTGTCCCAGCTAGGTTGTAGACACTTGAGTCCTACAACCCCCCTTGCCTCTACCTCGAGTGAGACTTCATCTTCTTCATAGGTGTTGCCGAAAGGGTCGGTAGTTAGGGTTTTGTTGGTGCATTTTTGAAGCATTCAACCCTGGGTCTACCCCTATGCCAACAAATGGTTCTATTTTTGGGACCTGAAATTGTGGTTGCTGGGAACTGAAGAAAAGAGAAAGCTCTGTGCGTAGATATGTTGTTGTAGTGCATAGCATTCTACTTGACTTGTGAAGATCTATGCTAAGAAGGGAATTAGATCTGAAGAAAAGAGATCAGATCTTAAATATTTGTGCTCTGATAAAGGTAAGATAAGTTGAAATTTTTATTTCAAAAGAATGGATCTAGGTATGTTTGATATATTTCACATTAGTCTGAAAACTAGGGCACAACTAGAAGAAAGAATATTTGATATGAATAGATCCGATAAAGTTAGTGAAAGATATGTTATTCCTGTGCATAGAAAGAATTTTTGGACTAACAAGTGGATGAAAGATCCTAGAAATAATTTTTTGCAAGTCCATCACTACGATCCCAGTGTGCAATACAAGAAAGGTTGGGGATCGTTCAAGAGAAAGAGAGGATTGACTCTTTGTTATAGTAGTATAAGACTGAGACATCTTTCTAAGGAATGCCTTGGTAGAGGCCCTACTTGTCTTTTTTGTAAATTCATTGGTCATGAAGTTTTGGATTGCCCTAGAATGATTGCTAAAGTTTAGAAGATGAACATGAGATAAGAAAACCATGAAGAAGGTCAAGAGACTAAGAATTACTAGAGAACCAAAAAGAATCAGAGGCTATATTATTGAAAATGAAAGAAACCAGGAATGATCACAGAGATATCATTTTACCAGATATCTTAAAAGAGAAGCAGTGCATAGAAACAAAAATAGGAGACTTCGACATAGACTGTGTATTGGATGCAGAAACACGGGTGAACATTATGCCAGAAAGTACTTGGGAAATTTTGGGAAATCTTGCTATGATTCCTTCATTGGGAGGAATAGGATTATTTAAAGGAAAGATGATAAACCTATGTGGAAGACTTACTCATGTACCTATGAGTGCTCATGGAACATTGACAGAAGAATAATTTGAGGTCATTAAGTTTGTTGAGAACAACGCTCCTTTTGCACTTTTGTTAGGAAGGACTTGAATTGAGAGAGATCATATACGAAGGGAAGAAGAAGAGGAAGCTATAGAACAGAAAAAGAAAGAATTAAGTGATTTCATGGCTAGGAGAATCACACGCTTAATAGAATAACATGAAGACAAGTCAAAGCAACTGAGAGCCAGAGACCTGGCTATCAAAGTTGAAAGAACTCAAGAAGGCTTAAAAAAATTATCCAGGAAGAAGAGAAGAGCACCTACTATAGAAACAGTATGAGAAGAAGTATTACCTTTGAGCTCTGTGAAAGACCTTCAGCAATGTGAAGTTGCTATGCTAAGAAAATATAAGAACAAGAATGGAAAGAGGAATCCAGAGACACAAATCATAGGAAAGAAATCAAGAAATCTCAGTAAGAAGAAAGAAAATATAGAAAAACTATAGGAGATTCCAGAGAGTATTTCATAGAAGGAAGGCTTACAGAACTTGAACCTCGTCAGAATAGTAGAATAGCACAGATTGTCACTTTTCCATGACAAAGAAATATGACCATTGGAGGCATCCCGACCATTAGAACGATGCTACATAACAACTAGAAACACAGTTATTGCTGGAGATATCACCATTGGACCATTGGGACCATGCCATAATGGATGGAATCGTATTGATTAAGGCATTCCTGCCCATTGGAGGAGTTTGTTACGACGTTGTCTATTTAGACTTTCGCATGTCTCACTAGGGATACTTTTAAAAATTGAGATATTCAAGCCCATAGAGAACCGATTGCTACTGCACTGTGCATTTGAGACCTCGTCAACTGCTTTGTTTACCTTGAGCATTTTCTCACCTATCTGAGATATCTGACCTAGAGAATACATGCCGAATGACCTCAGTGCAATAGAGAAGTTTGTCGACGATATCCTAATAGACCTTATGGTTGAGAAGGTCATGTCCAAAAGAGCACAGGACTCATCAATGAGAGGATTGAAATCATCCTTGTCGACTGCACATTGATCTGGGCCATCCAAAACTACGATAGAGAAAATAATTAAGAACCGCGATGAACTGGTGAATGCGAAGGTCATCCCATCGGTATTTCCTGACTATATCCTGCCCCTAGATGGCGTGGTTAGTCATGATAGTGTCCCGAGAGATTTTGACTACACACTGATCACTGTGTACCTCTCAAAGGGGATACACGTAATTGGATTGCAGTTGGGACAGATTATGATGCTCAAGATAAGTGATTTCAACTTAGGAGACCGTAAGAATTATGGAATTCTTACACCACATAAGTACTTAACAAATACAATGGGAAAGAAGTCAAATATAGTCCCCCATCCATGGACCATGGACATTGGGAGATCAACAATCCTTAATGTGATGAAGATACTGCACTTTGGCAGACATCAGAAGGTTAACCCCTTCGTTAAAATCCTCCTGTCATGATTCCTTGGAGGGTACCTATGGTTGGATAGGTGCATCAATATAGATCCAGTGCTGATCAACCAGATCACTGGATTGAGCATGCAAGGACTAGACCCTCGGGATTTTTACCTAGGGAAGGCTGCAAATCGCGCCCTGGCGCAGTGAATAAAGGACACCTATGGTGATGTGTATAAAGGGAAGTGGGGCTACAAGATAGCCTCCATCCAAAATGGCATAGTGTTCCTAGCTTTTCAGTTGATAGTAGGCAAGCATGTTAGGAAGAATAGAACAACATAGGTCATGGGGTTTGTCGTCGACCTCGCAAGAAATTGCGTCGAAGGGATGCATATGAAATGGGCGAGATACCTTGTCAACCAGTTGGAGCAAGATTCTTGCAAAGCACAATACCATGGCTACAAGTTTCACTTCAGTTGGTTGATGATTCTCATTGCCTTTGTCACTTGGGAGATGCTATAAGGAGAAACCTTCTCTGAAGTTGAGCCATCCAAACCACTAGCCACAAGGTTCACCACCTTGTGGTACTCGAATGATATGGAGAAGCAATGGAAGTTGAATGTTGTCTTCCACACTTACTATATACATATCATGCAATCCATTGAGTCATTCCCCTGAATGAATTTGAATAGAATCCATCAGTTCAGGCCACTCATGAAGTTCTGCATAGACTGACACTTTATCTACATCACTGTGTGCAGGGATGAACCAAGGAGGAGTTGCAGTCAGACTATAAATTAACTAATGAATACATGGAGGAGATAACTAAGGAGTGGTCAGTTGAATTCCTTGTACTAGTCGAATAGATGGAGCTCTCCAACCCTGATATCATCCAAATTCCTATGGTCACCCAAGAAGAATATGATGGACCCAGCAGCAACAAGAAGAAGAACAAGGAAGAGGTGTAGGAAATAAATAGTGCATCAGAGGAAATTGCATCAGAGTCACCTAGAGTAGGAGGATATGACGAAGTAGACCAAAAAGAGGATGAAGTGGAAGAAAACAAGAAAGAACAGGGCAAAGTGACACCACCTAAATATCCCCTTACAAAGGCCGAGATGTCAAAGAAAAGAATTTTTCCTCCAAAGAAACCCTCAGTGTGGAAGAAGTCATGAGCCAATAAGCCTCAATTATAGACTGTCCTTACGGTGGATGATATCGACCTCATCATCGTAGCTGTATCAAATACCTCAGAGGACATTTTGTAGAGAAACAAAGCCAAACAGGAGACAATGTATGACAGGATAGAGGTGGAGCTCAAATGGGTATAGGAGGCTCTCTATTCAAGCCGCATAGTGTCTACTGTGTTGTTGTCATCAAGGGGTATATAAGTAGGAGATGAGAATGCCCAACTATGGAGATTAGTAAATGCAACAGAGGCTCGCCTTCATCGAGTGTAGGAGGAAAAATAAAAATCCATAGAGGCATTGAAGCAAGCAAAGGAGGAAGCCCTAGAGAAAAGTTGGGTTGTGAAGCAAGAGAAATATGACCTCTGAACGAATTTTGAAGAGGACAGAGAGCATATCCAGAGAGAGAAAGATTAGTTGCTTGCAGAGCAGATTGGAGTTAGAGAAGCAATCACTTGAGCACTTCACTCCTTTCTAGGATTGGCACAGATGGAAGAAGAGAAAATTGAGATACAAGTGGGGAAGCTTGCTGAATACATTTAGCAGCTCCAAGAAAGATTATCAGAAATGGAATTACAAGCAGTGTCGAGCACTCCACAAGAAGTGTGAGATAAGAGGGAAGAAATTGCTCGGAACGCAGTCAAAAGAATCAAGGCATTGGCGTTCTGTAATTAAGGTTTTTTCCTACGATGTGAATAAGTGTCAAAGACTAATGAGTGTTAATATATAAGTGCTTTGTGCTACACATGATTTTGGTCACTCTAGTGATGTCTCTACAAGTGATGTATTCAGGCTCCCACAAGGAATTTTTTCCTGAGAAAAGTGACTGTTGTCTTCTTCCAAAAAGCACATTTTTAAGATCAGTTCGCAGACTGCCTATATTACAGGATGTGAAAATCCTTCATTCTTGCAGGAAACCCAAACTTAGGGTGTGAACTATTCACAGTCTGTGCTATAATTAAGGTGCGAACCTATTTCAAAGCTTGGAAAGGAGAAGAGGTCACGAAGGTTCTAGAAGGGAATCTTCTAGAAAATGAGTTGGCATTCGCATAATTGGCATCCTACTGACTTCTCAGATTTAGTGGGATCATTCTCATCCATTTAACCACCTCTCCTTATCCTATATATTGAAAAGTTTCTCATGGAAAAGGTTAAGCAAGATTGAATGAAGAATTGGTGAAAGAATTGTGTGAAGAAGCTTGTTTGGACAGAAGCTTGAAGACTCTATTTGGTCTATCAAGTTGTATTGGATATTCTTCATGCAAATGTAGAGAAGTGTGTGTTTTGGAACCAAGGGTCACTGAAAGGAAGCTTGCAACATCAAGGGAATTAGGTTGTATCTTCTACTTTCATTTAATATAATACAACAGCATGTCCCTTTCCCATAAAATCACTCTTATTTTATTGCGTAACTCCTTGATCATATGCATAGGTTGACATTGAATATACTTTGCTATCTTCACTTTGGTTGGTTTATGTTGTCTTGGACCTGATTTCACAAGAGCACCAGAGTGAAGCAGGAACAACAGATACCTAAGGAAGTAATATAAATCTATGTCACTCATTCCTTCTTATTAGTAGATTCAATGACTGTAACTTAGGGAAAGAGTCATGTCTTGTCCTATTTTGTTCTAGATCTAGGTGGATCTAGGGAGATCTACTATTGTCCGCACCTATCGATTTATCCAATAACAATATTGGCGACTACACTGGGGATACAACCCATTTTGGTGGTTTTTACCTATCCATTTGCTCTTGACCTACCCTTTTTCATTTCCAATCAATCTCTGAGTCTTGAGGAGATCCTCACAGAATCCCTAGATCCAGAATTTCCTTCAAAAGTTCTGTCATTTTTCCAAAATTTGCTTGATTACAAACCTTCTCACACTACACCTCTCTGTAGCCTGCGAGAATCACTGAAGTTCGCACCCTAGTGTTCAATTCAGTGCGAACTTCTCACAACCTGCCTATGTCTAGCCTGCAAGAATCCTTGATTCTCGCACTCTAACCCACTGACAGACTGCAAACTCACCTGTAAAAAATTTGGATTAAGTCTTTTTTGTCTTCAGATGCCCAGATTGGTTGGTGTGTCTGGAAAGAACTTTTCTATCCAGTGATTGAATGTTTCTTGACTTCAAATCTCATGAATGATTAGTTTTCGGAAATCGAAAGCTCTTCTTGATCATTTTTTCCCAATTTTTACCTCTTGACCTTTTCTTAACAAGGGTATAATCTCTGATTCTCAAATACGAGTGCTTGTTTGGTCGGGAGGCTTTGATTGGATTAAAAGTTGAGATTGATTGTCCTTTTCAATTGCTTATTACTTGGAAAATTGTTACCCATGTGCATTTGAAGAGACTGGTCTTGTCCGTTTGTTATTTTTGTCTTCATTGAAAGATCGATTTGGGTGTTTGTTGTGTATTTCTTTTTTGTTGGTTTCTTACTTTTTCTTAGTTCCATCATTGTTGCCTGGTTTCTAATAAAAAAATTAAAGACATTTTCTTTTTTTAAGAAACCTTTTATTCGAAAAAGATGGGAATTCAAGTATTGAAAGAGAACGAATAGAGAATTTGCATTGTTCATGATTGTTTGATATTACATTTCAAAGAAGATCATACATCGTAGTTCACATTGTTCCAAAAAACTCCTCTTTCCCTCCTGTAAATAGGATTCATCGAACAATTTTTTTATCATTCATCCTTATTTACGCATTGTTGGGTCAAAGTCTCACACAACATCGGTTTCATTTTCGTCTCCTTTTTGCATAACAACAGCCTTTAATAATATTGCGCAACTTTAAAAACCTAGTAACTTTTTCTAGGGCTCTTTTACACCAACATTAGCTAGGCTAGAGCTTTGGAATAGGCAGTGAGACACACTCTCCAAAGCACAAAACACACAATAGTATCTTGTGATAAGGAGTGTCAAATTCCATTTGCAGCATTTTGTCTTGGGAAGCCCTTCTCACACAAGGGTCAAACCAGAGGTCGCATTGAGATTGACAGAGTTACTCACCCTGCTTTGTTGATATCGGTGTAGAGATTGCATGTATTACGAGGGTCACTTGAAGGTATACCCACAATGATGAGTGGAAGCCTCTCAAGATGATTTCGGGCTAGATACCTTGCCCTTGTGTGTGGATTGGACTTTCGATTGTTCCCCCAGGCATCATTG
The DNA here is from genome assembly GCA_010110895.2 of Picea sitchensis. Classification (NCBI taxonomy): domain Eukaryota; kingdom Viridiplantae; phylum Streptophyta; class Pinopsida; order Pinales; family Pinaceae; genus Picea; species Picea sitchensis. The sequence goes on from SNQJ01S0113151.1 coordinate 8,573, forward strand.
TTGTTGGTGGTAACCTTAGTATCCTATCTTCTTAGGGTCTTACACAAGGTGACTGTGAAGGGGTAAGCCTTCACGATACCTGGAATCGACGTTGGCCAGACTCACTCGAGCTCCTTGGAGGGTATACCCATGATTGTGTGTGGGAGATTGCACCAGGGTGTAAGTCCGTTAAGCAGGTCGTCAACATAACTTTTCCACCCTATCCCAGCCCCTTCTTGTCTCATTGTCGCGATGTTGGATTTCATCACCAACTAGTGACTTTGGAATTGGAAGGTCTTGTTTGCTTGGTTTTTCTTCCTAGATTTTACTAGCGCGTGTTGGTTTTTTACTCAAGTTGGCCATAGAATTTATTTTGTAATATTCTAACTCGATCATAATTGACCCTCCACGTCGTTCACATAGAATGCAAGGCCTACCCCCAGAAGATCTGGAAGGTTCTCAACCCTTGCCTACCAACTCACCGAAGGGCTCTCCTCAATAGAGTGAATTCCAAGACGTTGCCACTCCACAAGTGGAAAGAAATAACTCTTTAGAATGGTTCTGAATTACCAATTCTCGAGAGGACTTCCAACTTCCTCCCAACTCTGAGAGACGTATTGTTCGAGTGAATTCTTCCAGAGATATAGTTGTTCATTCTTCTAGATTACCAATTGGACCTTTCACAGGACCTGAGGGTCAAGATTCTTTTTGGACTACTAGAATTTTTAGACAGGATCTCTTTGGCTCAGGAGAAGGCATTGATATCACGGTCACACCTGAGTTGCCCAAAACATCTGATCTAGATGCAATACCTTTTACTACTGCCTATTATTTTCCTGGTACAGACACTCCACCAGCTAACCATGTCTTGACTATCCCTCTACAAATGGTCCATTACACAATGTTCCCAGATACTACAATTCCTCACACCGGGATTACAACGGTTATCCAAGCCCCCATTGGCACACCACTTTCGCCTAGATTCACCCCAACACTTCCGCCTAGATATCATGTGTTGAATGCTTCTATTCCCACTCCTACATAAATCTCATCCGGGACTCCTGGAATTTCCACTCCCTCTGGGCACCATCTCGTTCCCGGTTTCATTCCGACACTTCCTCGACCCCCTTTCAAAGGACCTTTTCCATCCTCTATTAGAGGCACTGACCCTAGTGGCACCATCCCGTCTTTCACACCTAATTACCAAATTCCTGTAGGTGGACAATTTCACCAAGGAGGCCAAACCCTATCCCCTTTTTCAAGACAAATCCCAATTGGGACACAACCCCCACCGACCCCGCCCTATAGAAAAAATATACCTCCATCCTTGGCCCAGTATTGGAATTATCTTATTCAAAATAATCCTCACTCGACTGGGGGGAAACAACCTCAATATAGCTCCTTCATACCCCCTAGTACAGGCCAACCATATCTAGGCATGTCCAATCCTATTTGGGGCTCGAACGCTCAACCCCACACCCCTGTTCAAGGGTACAACCCTATGAATTACTTGCCTCCACACCAACAACTGAATCTGCCTGGATCTTCACATTATATGCAAAATTATTATGGTCCCACTAGTATATCGACGAGACTCCCTCCCCAAAGTCACCAGTACCTACATTTGAATAGACATTTACCCTTCTTAGCCACCCTGGACCTCCCTGATCTGTCGATAATTTTAAATGATTTGATCCGTCACTCTCCTCAATGGCCCGCCATACCAGCCAAACTACCGTCCGACATCCCTAAATTCGATGGTAAACCGGGAGAGGACCCGAACAATCATGTAATGACTTTTCACCTTTGGTGCTCATCCAACTCCTTGATGGATGACTCTATTCATTTATGCCTTTTTCAGCAAACACTCACAGGTTCCACCATGAAGTGGTATATAGAATTACCACAAGGCTTCTTCGCCGACTTTCCTTGCTATGGCTTTCCTCACCCACTACCAGTTATCGATTCGCTATGAAATGGGAACCGACATTTTGAGTTCTTTCAAACAAACCAAATCCACTCATATCTCAGATCACATCCATGAGTAGCAATGGAGATGACATCTCGTCAAACTCAAACTTCTGTATCCATTGCCGGCAGAGTGGTTCACGAAATCATCCATGAATGACATTGCTTGTGACATCACCATGGGTGGAGTTGTCACAGAAGAATAGGCAATCAATCGTGCTCAATACTTCGACCTGGTTTACTCCCAAATGGGTACTCTTTATGACTTATTCCCTGATGCACCTCGTCCTTCTACTTCTGCTACTTCAACTACTCCTGCTACTTCTCATGCAGTTGACAGAGTGATTGGCACTTTCCATGCCCAACCTCATTCCGTTCAAACCTCTAGCAACAAACCCAAATCCATTTCTTCTAATGTTCAAAATGATTTGTCTCCTACCCCTCCCACCGGCAATACTTCTGAGTTAAATTTTGTTCAATCTACCCTCACCAGAAAAAATAAATCCAAAAAAGGAAAGGGTAAGAACAAGGAGGATAAAAATAATCTGCAAACTGAGAAAACCAAGACACCACCTGTTGATGATATGGATAAGCGCAAACCCTGATACCCTTTTCTTATCTATGGTGATGATCACTACACTAAGGATTGTCCACAACGAGCCAAGGTTAGTAAGTTCCTTCAAGGGACCCCAAAACTCCCCACTTCATCCGTGTTGTCGCAACCCTTCCCTTCTCAACAACAGGCCCAATTGGTCATCCATGACCAACCTTCCCCCTCCAATACATCCTATGTCTTAATGTGTACAAGTGATTCAAAGAAGAATGGCATCACACTTACCACTCAAGCTAAAGAATATTCTTCCTACAAAGAGAAGGTTGATGCAATACCTCCTTCATTGGTCCAACCATCTCCCACGAATCCACCTACCAATGGTCCTCTTCATCTAGAACGACTTAGCCTAGATACAATCCTTCGCCCTCCTCCAAAGGGTGTTGTTTGAAAATTGGATTTCAATCCTCATGCACGTGCTACCCAGAACTACAGTATTGTCAAAGATCTGGCCCAAGCACCATTCACGATGTTAGCCCTCAAAGTCCTTCAGAGTTGTCCTATACAACGGAAGGCACTGTTGAAAGATATTGGTGGAATCGACCCTATGGATACAAATTTAATAATTTTTTACTTGGAAGATCACATTCCAAGGTTATCCCCTTAACTCGCATTCCAAATACAAGTTAATGTCTCCGACAAAAACATTTGTCGAATAGTTATCGATGAGGGTGCCTCGACATGTGTCATGTCTATTGCATGTTGGAAAGCCATTAGCTCTCCTCCTTTGACTGAATCCCACAACACACTCAAATCCTTCAATGGCTCTGGTTTTAAGCCTTATAGTGTCCTCCCTTCATTTCCTATTACATTAGAAGGAAAAATGGTCAACGTTGAAGTGGAGGTCTTTGACGCTCCTCTTGATTACAACCTTCTACTTGGTCGTAGTTGGATCGATTCAATGTGTGTAGTTGTGTCCACTCTTTTCCATGTTGTGCATTTCCCACATCAAGGAAAAGTAGTTATCATAGACCAATTGGCCTTCTTTCACTCTGATGCACATACCGACAATGTACCTTTCATTGCAAAACCCCCCCCTGAATATGAGAACGTCAGTGTGGGTCTTCTTAAAGATTCCTCTTTGATGGGTACTTTCCCCATTCCACCACCCAATGTTACACATCCTTTTTTCACCTCGATCAACATGATCTCCACCTTTGTTCATGGAACCCCTGCACCTTATGACCTGTGGATGGTACCCAACCCCGACAATCATCTTTTTTATGGCAATGAAATGCCTTTGAGTCCGGTCAAATTCGCTAATCAAGCCATTCAATTGGAAACCCCTTCTACCCCCTCTCTTGGTGCTTTATCTCCAGATCCATTCCGTGTCATTTTTCCTACAGACGACATGATTATGTCTATTATTTCCGTGGAATATACCCCTTGGGGCGATGGACATCATCATTCCATCCTCTTCCTGGAACAACGCACCATCGAGGGTTACCAATGACTCTCGACCATGTCGACCGTTGTCATCATTTCTACCTTTCCAAAGTCTACACACAATATTGTCTACAAAGGGAACTTAAGTAATATCTCACCCACCATCCCCCTCGACATATCCATAAAACCTAGAGTTGTCGAAAATGTGCATATCGAAGCTTCATGTTCCCATGACGAAGTTTTCGCCTACAAGTCTCTTTTCCAATAATTTTGTGACATCTTCGCATGGAGCTATGAAGAAATGTCAGAGATTGACCCTGACATTGTGGTACATGAGATTAAGACATACCCAGGTGATAAACTCATCTGGCAACGACTTCGTCCGATCCACCCACGTAAAGCAGCAACTATCAAGCTTGAAGTTGAGAAACTTCTCAAAGATGGATTTATTTACCCTGTGGCTCTAACTGACTGGGTTTCCAATCTTGTTCTGATTGACAAGAAACAAGGCACAATCTGCATGTGCGTTGATTATAGGGACATTAACAAAGCTTGTCCTAAAGACAAATTTCCTACCCCCTTCGTTGACCATATCGTCGACGATTGTGTCGGAAGTGAAATATTCTTTTTGATGGATGGTTTCTTCGGATATAATCAAATCAATATCATACATGTGGACCAACACAAGACAACTTTCATTTGTCCTTGGGGCACTTTCTCCTACCGGAAACTTCCATTCAGTTTAAAGAATGTCGGTGCAACTTTTCAACATGCTATGTCTTACACCTTTCATGATATAAAGCACATAGTGTAGCCATATCTCGATGACTTACTCTCTCATTCCATGTACCGTATAGATCATCCAATACACCTCCACTCCATTTTCCTTCGATGTCGGTTTTACCATATATGCTTGAATCCCCACAAATGTGTTTTTTGCATAGAATATGCCCAACTTCTGGGCTTTATTGATTCACATCAAGGGATCAGGGTAGATCCTTTGAAGGTCAAGGTGATTCTCAATCTCCCTCCTCCTTCCTCACTTCACCAGTTACAAAGTTTGCAAGGGAAGGAAAACTTTCTCCGTCATTTCATCCCAAACTATGCTGAGCTAACTCTTGGATTTACGCAACTGCTCAAGAAATGTTCTGAATTTGTATGGGATACCACTACCAACAAAGCTTTCAAATCTTTGAAACTGTCTTTGACATGTACCCCACTACTCTTCCCACCAGATTATAGTCGGGATTATTTCATCTACCTCACAGCCTCAGACTATACCATCGCTCTGGTTCTCATCTAGGCGGATGATTCTCATGATGAACATGTCATCTATTACTTGAGTTGGAGTCTCACGACTAATGAAACCAAGTATTTACATGTTGAAAAAATGGCCTTGGCAGCCGTCCAAGCCATTCAACATTTCCGGCACTATATCCTTTCTCGCAAGACAACGGTAATTTCTAACTGCAACCCTATGTAGCAAATTCTTACATGCCAATTGCTAGGGGGAAAATACTCCAAATGGATCGTAATACTCCAGAAGTTTGACTTAGAATTCGAATGCGCTAAGTCCAATAAATCCTTGGCATTTGTCGAGTTGATATGTGACCTTCCCTACTCTAAGACAGAAAATGTAACAGACGATTCATTACCCGATGAATCCCTTTTCCTGATCAGTTCTAATGACCTTTGGTATGGAGATATCATCATATATATCCAGACCCAGACTTTCTAGCCCAATTTTTCTAGCACTGACCATCATCAAATATGCTACCAAGCCCATCAATATATTATCCTCGGTGATACTCTTTATCATTGTGGGATTGACTCTATTTTTCGACGCTGCCTCATGTTTGACGAAGCCAAGAAAGCCCTAAATGACTGTCATTCTGGAGCCTGTGGTGGTCACATGTCTGGGTATGCTACTGCCCAAAAGATGTTACGAGTAGGGTATTTTTGGCCTTCTTTATTCAATGATTGTATAATTATAGTCCAAAAATGCCACGCTTGCCAAACCTATAACAATAAAATACGATCACACCCTTCTCCTCTACACCCCGTGGTCTCCATTGTTCCTTTTGCAAAATGGGGTATCAATTTCATGACATGTCACCCTCACTCGGTCGGGGGGCATGCATACATTATTGTAGCCGTAGATTATTTTATGAAATGGGCCGAGTCGATGCCAACATTTGACAATACCGGAAGGACTGCAGCATTATTCATATTCAATCACATCATTGCTTGGTTTGGTGTTCCTCAAGCTATCGTTACTGACCACGGTAGCGACTTTAGAAACTTCATGATGTCTGAACTCACTGAAAAGTTGGGTCTTCACCATGAAAAATCAACACCCTATTACCCACAAGCCAATGGCCAAGTTGAGGCAATAAACAAAATCCTCGTTACCATGCTTTGATGAATGATAGGGATTCACAAAATGAGTTGGCACACGATGTTGTTTTCAGAATTGTGGGATTACCGAACATCTGATTAAGTCTGCTACTGGGTTTACACCATTCCAGTTATTCTATGGTATAGAATCCATCTTTTCGATTGAATGTGAGATACCCTCCCTAAAACTAGCCTTCAAACTTCTCCCAAACACTTATGTCGAAGAAAAACGTCTGTTGTATCTCATGCAATTAGATGAAACCCATCGCAACGCCACCCTAGTTATAGAAGCCTAGAAGAAATGCGTCAAAGCCCAATACAACAAACATGTCAAGCCACATGTTTTCTCCAAAGGTGATCTGGTTCTCCTTTACGAACAAGATCGGGATATGCTAGGAGCCAAAAAATTTGAAGCTATGTGGCGAGGTCCTTATATCGTAAGACAAGTTTTGGAGAAAGGAGCTTAAGAGTTGGTGGACTATGATGGTATCCCTTTGAGTGAACCCAGAAATGAGTTGTACTTAAAGAAATACTATGCTTAAGATCACATGTGCATGAGTGCTTGTATTTTATTGTATCATACCTTTTGTGTGTTACTTTAGTATGCTTATTCGTTATTTGGTCTCTGCCCTTGACCGCTTATCTTGAGTTGTGCTTGGTTTCCATATGTCAAAGTCTTCGTCACCCCACATTGGCTTTGCTGATGGCGCTAGCCGTAGTACCCAGAACCTTTCTTCTGTTGCATGGGCAATTTACGCCCCTACAAACGAACTTATCAGTCTACGAGGTGTGTGCCTCGGTCATGCGACTAATAATATTGCAGAATATAGCGTCGTCATCAAATTGTTGATTGATGCTATTTTGTTTGATATCCGCCACCTGGTTATATGACTTGATTTTTAGCTAGTAGTACTATAGTTAAGTAACATCTATGCTATCTGAAGTCCTACTTTATTACGGTTATATTTATGAATTCGCCTCTTGGAACGTTATTTTTATTATATCAAATATCAGCACCTTCCTATATGTCTAAATACATTGACTGATGCATTAGCTAACTATGTGTTAGACATAAATTTGGGACATTTATAAACCAATCACACATCACATGTATAACACAACACAAAATAAGCTGGTAGAAGCCATATATATGTATATAACGATCAAAAGTTTTTACAAAATTTTTATGTCCAAGGATCAAAATCTCAAAATATGAAGCCCATAGCTTCTACAAAATAGCATCAAGGATGACACTCACGATAACACACAAATGCTCGGGCTACCCTATGGAGCAGTCGGTTGAGAGACTCGAACATGCCCACAGTATGGCGCTGGTAATGTCTCAGGATCTCCCCAATAGCAATATCCAAGACGTCTGTGGTCAACCCCTCCAAGTTTTGTTCCACTGTCTCGTAGTCTTCGGCATCCCATCTCACCACTGGAGCCACTTCTCCTCACCTTTGAATGGGAGACGTTCCTGGAGGTTGATACGGCCCCACATCTGTGTCATCAAAAATAATTTTTTTATTAGTTCTTAGATAAACATAAAAACATTTCATATGATAAAATTTGCAAAAGCATTTAAAAAGAACAAAAATGTGTACTTCTTATGTAAGTCACCCCACTGAGCATCCTCAGGCAGGGCCAAATCCAAATCCCCTTGGAAATCCAAACCAGCATATGTGTAGTCGTCGATCATCAGCATCTGAGGCCTCAACTAGTCAAAAAATCAATCATTATACTTGATTATAGGCCCTGTTACGTGCCGCACCATGAGGTTACACCACCTCATCATCCTCAAATCCTGTGGGGCTGGTAAACTTCAATCAACCTGTAGTCACAACAGTGGGAACCTCTTGATGAAGAATGACACCAAAAGTGACCCGTACCCAAACTACTTCAACTCACCCTTTCTACACTTTGTCAATTGTCTCTTCATACTGCGGAGAACTGCAACCAACCAATTGAAGACCCGAGGCTCTGTGCACTCTATGGCGTATTGGAAATAGCTCTGGAGAGCCATGTGCAGAGCCGCGCTCCTAGCCATGCATGAAATAGTAAACAATATGGTCCGTAGGGTCAAATATTGGACACCCCAAATGGCAACCTTACCCTTGCTTATCTCTGCCTCAGGAACACAATATTGGCGACAATACTCACTCATAGGGAGTCCACCGCCTCTACCTCCGATAAAAGTAGCATGGTATCCATGCCGTGACAACCCCATTAGAAAATAGATATCCTCGATATCTAGTGTCAGCGTATGGAATCCCACGTGAAATAACTGTTGGTGAACATCCCACATGTGGACCAGGTATTCCAACAACCTGAGTTGGGCTCTCATGCCTGGAATCCTGAAAAATTTCAAGAGCCCACAGTCCCGGAGGTAAGCGACTGTACCCAAGTCATTCCTGACAATGGCATCATCCTCCTCATGTTCTCTTTCTCTCCATTCCAACATCGTGATGGTCAAACACCTGCAAAACATCCATGAGAGGGGAGTCATCAACTTGTTTTAAACTCTTGCATAATTTTTATTGAGCAAAACCTCACTTTAAAATCCATTTTTCAACCCCCGCAGGTGGACCTTTTGCACAATGCGAGATTCTCGCAGGTGCCCTGAAGGCCACCTACGAGAATGCTTGGGTGCATGTTCCAACCCTAAAATGGACTCAAAACCCAAACAATTTCCAATAAAAACAAAAAATAAACCATAGAAAAGTTAGAGAATCAAGAGATTACCTCGTTGGCTGAAACTGTTCATCGAATGATCACTTGTGCCTCCTGCAATCGAGCAAATAAATTTGAGGGAAAATGAGGTATGTTGGACAATTTTTTGGGTAAAGTAACAATGAAATGGTAAAAAGTCTTTTTCATCCATATTTATTCACTTTTTACTATTTTTTATTGATTTTTTCTATTATTTGTATTGCTTTGTTTATAAAACCTAATACCCTGATAGCCTTGTGAGTATGGTCTTTCGCAGATATAGAAACTTCGAAGTCCGAATGAGGAGGTACAGGTGTTTTTTCTTTTTGTCGCATGTACGACTACTTTTTAAGGTTTTTTAGGAAAAACCTCAAGCCCAGTCTTCGTTCATTCTCATGCTCGAAAATATATGAAAATGTAACCGAGTATACTTTTTCTCGTCTTGTCATACTTGTCGTGGTAACACGAAAATGAAAAATGTAAAGGAGTATCCTTTAAGCTCTTTTCACGCTCCATAAAAATGAAAAGATTGCCGAGCGATCTTATTCTTTTCACACTCATTAAAGTATTTGAAGAAAACATTCGACGGGTGATAGTTTATCACTTTTTCTGTCTCGTTGAACTCTCTTACGAAAAAGGAACTGGGAGAGTTTTCTTTAAGTGTTTTTCAGACTCTCAAAACATGAAAAACCACTGAGTTTTATATCCTTGGACTCGTTAAACAAACATCGAAAGACCCTCAAGGGGACTGAACCACTCCTTCCTAGGGTTCGTTAAATATACTCCAAGGGACTCATCCAAAGGATGAGCTTACATCAACAAGCATGTGTTATCCTCCTCAAGCTTGTGTAAAAATAAAGAGGTACTCACCAGAAATGGTGGGGGAAATTTTGGGAAAGGGATATGTTTTCGTATTCATATTAATGGAAGTAAGCGTCTCTCTTGAACATGACACCCCCTATTCGTCATTTGAATCTGGGTTGGGAAATCCATTTGTCTCTCATTCGACTTGTTACAAGGTCATATGTTATAACCCTAAATTGCACCACACATGCTTACCTGGCATCAGGCCAACTCATTGCCCTTCATTGCCAAAGCCATGCTGAACAACTCTTCTAAAAACTCCATTTTTAAAAAGCATCCGCTGGCAGGCCCACTACAGCCCGCGGGCCCCGCTATCAGGCCCACTACAGCCCGCGGGGGCCCCGCTAGTAGGCCCACTATAGCCCGCGGGGGCCCCGCTAGCAGGCCCACTACAGCCCACGGATACCTAACAAAGCAAAAAATCAGGAAAGTTTCCACCGGGACGAAGAGCTTTTTGTCAGTTAACTAGAACTCCCAGCCATGCATGGCCGAGAGTTCGCCTAAAACCCTAGCTCCTTATAACCTATAAAAGGAGGGGTAGGGGTACTATTCAAAGAGGAGAAATCATAGCAAAGAAACT
>SNQJ01S0113151.1:19075-47532 GCA_010110895.2 Picea sitchensis
TTAAAAGTTAAATCTTAAGGGTCATGATCTGCGTATAAGTTTAGAGCCCTAGCTTATTAGTCCGTAGGGTAGAATACCCAACAACATCATATCTTGGGTCATCTTTGAGTCAGTGCTACCAAGTCCTTGGTCATGTCATTCATATGTTCAAAAGAAGTTCACATCAGCCCTCTATTGAGTTGGCCATCTGCAGTTGTCAATTCTTACTATTTCGACCTTCCCTGTGTCCGTTTCAACCCGTATTCATACTTTTTTTCACCCTCAAAATCTGTTACTTATTTCGTGTCATTGATGGGGGATACGTCAAGGCCCTCCTGTGACGAGTCTTGTTCCGTCGACTCCAACTCATTATCCATAAATGAGACTTAGAAATCATTTAGTACCTTGGAACCTGCATGCCTTAATAGCAAGTCTCTTCGTTTTCGACAGGGGTTTCACATCATTGATCCCTAATCGAGAGATTTTGTCGAGTGCTCAACTTCAGCTCATTCATTCGCATTCATTCATATTGTACTTCAATACCTTGGGAGTCATTGACATCAATGGTGATTTCCCTCACACTTGTTAACGGTTTTCATCAATGACCGGTAATCAAGTCGTTTCTACCATGTTCGACTTCAACACATGTAATCACATGGTTAGATTTGTACTTTCAGGTGACGGGATTGAATACCTTGGGTCTCATCTTTTTTTATCCAGGCTGCGATGGAGTATGTATGATTTGTATTGACACATAGATCTAGTTTGTATGTCACGTGGCTATGTCATTATTCAAGTCTTCTCACATAGATCCACAGTGTATTCCTGGTGGCTATGTAGCATTTTGACGACATGGATCCACGGTGTATGATTGGTGGCCATGACCTACGTTTATGATTCCATTCATTTGTGATATGAGCATGGGAATGCCTACCTCAGAACTGGTATTATATTCTGCAGATGCTTGGTTGTTTGCGGGTTTCTGATTAGGTGTCCTCCTTGTTTCTGACACACACACACGCATTTTACAAAGTATTTTGGCTGTCACAAGTTCCAGCCTCATACTTTGGGGGGCATTCTGTTACACATGATTTTGGTCACTCTGGTGATGTCTCTACAAGTGATGACTTCAGGCTCCCACAAGGACTTTTTTTCTGAGAAAAGTGACTATTGTATTCTTCCAAAAAGTACATTTTTAAGATGAGTTTGTAGGCTGTCTATATTATAGGATGCAAAAATCCTTCATTCTCACAGGCAACCCAAACTTAGGGTGTGAACTATTCGCAGTCTTCTCTATAGGTAGGGTGTGAACCTGTTTCAAAGCTTGGAAAGGAGAAGAGGTCACGAAGGTTCTAGAAGGGAATCTTCTAGAAAATGAGTTGGTATCCTACTGACTTCTCAGATTTAGTGGGATCATTCTCATCCATTTAACCACCTCTCCTTCTCCTATATATTGAAATGTTTCTCATGGAAAAGGTTAAACAAGATTGAATGAAGAATTGGTGAAAGAATTGTGTGAAGAAGCCTGTTTGGACAAAAGCTTGAAGACTCTATTTGATCTATCAAGTTGATATAAAAATGAAGAAGACTTGAAACTTGAATAATAATTGCAAGTGAAATGTTTATGTGTTTAAAGAAACCGGATCAATTTGCAACACAGAAGTAAGGATTACTTATGTAGAAAATACACATAGACAGCAGCATAAATCATTGAACATCAGACATAAACACAACAACTTGATAAAGGAGTTCACCCCACTCTGGGCTACATCTCCTGGTCTAGCTTCCAATGGATCATTATTATTAAATTGCTCAAAGTTCTCAAAAACATGCCTTACAGTGCTCAAAATGACAAAATGACTACTCCAATGGCTCCGCAGCATCCCAAAACCCCTGTCTAGGCTCTTTTGGCACCTCAAACGGTCGAAAAATGAAGAAGATAGCCTTCTTGAAGTCTTCCCCTTCAACTTTGTTGTCTCTGGTTCTACAAATTGCACCCTTGTACTTCAAACCTAGCACACACGCTCATTTAAGCGGAAAAATCAGGACCCATATGCAACCATGCACCGGTACAAACCGTAGAACGGTTAGGGTGCCTCCAGCCTCTAACTTCCTCGGCACTGGGTCATATGGCCATAAGACCAAAGGTTGGGCGCAAAAGTGGTTAATCCGTTTTAAAACTCCCGCGCGGTTACACACCAACCAAACCATGGGTTCATATGTATTAACCAAAGGTTAAAATACCCCGTGTGTTTTGTAATATGGTATACATATATGCAATGTAATACATTGCAATCCAAACAATAAACATGCGCACGCACCACTATACATATGGTCATATTATATTTGCAATAAAACCATGGGTCGGGGCTTAGGCCCCGGCCCACGCCCTTTTCCACATAACACATATTGTAAACACAAATACATATGCGTTGGGTTATGAAACAAGCAACAAGTGATGGCGTATTGGTCGGGTGGATGTTTGTGTGGTGGGAGGTCCCAGGGTCGAACCCTGTGGACTCCCGTTTACATTTTGTATATATCAATGTGACCAACAGATGGGGGACACGTGGCGCCCATGCATTGGGCCACATGTCTCCTTATTATTTGTCACAAAAATGGACACGTGTCAACATACCACTCGTTAAGTGCGATGACCAAATGAAAATGTGCCAACGAACAACCAACCGATATGCACCATGTCATCATGATGGTATGGCCCTCCATATGGCCATACAGTTTAATGGGGCAATTACGATCCAACATCCCAAATTTTCTGTTTGGCTTGGCGGACAAATCGTGATATCTCCTCCACTTCAGGGACTCCATTTGCGAAATTAAATGCTCTTGGCGAATCGGAAGGCGAGATGGGCCTTAGTAGCCTTTGTTTAGGTCTCATTCGAGCACTTTAAAGATTGAGCAAAATTTGATCCCCTGATCACACCTCCCCATTGGAAGCTTTTGGACCTCCAAAGATTGCTCTGAGTCTATGTGAAGATGAGGGTATAGTTCCTCACGCCCAACCTCAATCCACTTAGCCTTGCTTGGATTAGTCCCTTTAAGACCAACTTCATAAGATACTCCACATTTCCTCGCTTTGAAGTTCACATCCCCCTGTCAAGTATGGTGTCTTCCTGCCCGGGTTACGTTGGGCTACTCTGGGGAAATATCATCTATGGAAGGAATCACTAAACATGCTCTCCTTGATCATCTATCAATGGAGGCTCCTTACAACTTCAAATTCTCAGCATTAACAACGGCTTTAGCTACATACGCATATATGAGGCAAAATCTAAATGAAAAGCATTGTTACCAATCTTGCCGACAATTTTGAAGGGACCATATTGAATTGGTTTTAACTTTTTACCTTCTCCTTTAAGCTCTCCTGCTTTGATGTAAATCCATACTTCATCACCAACTTAGAAACTATGATCAATTCGATGCTTGTCATGTCTCACTTGTACTTGGCTTGGCTTTTCTCCAAACGGCACCGCGATGTCGGTAGATTTGTTCGATGAACTTCTCTGCTTGATCAATATCATACTGCCCATCAGCAGCAATATCTTTCCCAAATATGAAATCTAAAGGTGACTTGGGCAAATATCAAAAACATGTCTCAAATGGCGGCGTTTGCGTCGAAGAGTGCTTGCTTCGATTGTACGCATGTGGAACATAGTGTAAATGTTCATCCCAAAGCTTAGGATGCTAGCTGCAATAACCACTAAGAAGATGAACCACTGTTCGATTTACCACCTAAGTCCATTATTTCTAATCAAGATTCTCGATTTGTTGGAAGCTTGGTGTCCATGAGTGCCACAAGCTTCGACCAAAACTTGCTCGTCGAGAATCCGGATCGGAAATGATGGACTTGGGCAAACCAGTACCAAACATTTTGAAGAACAAGCGTGTCGTTGTTCTCCCGTTACACCTTGTACGAGGCATCAAATACACATCTTGTAAGCGATCAACCACAACATAAAGATGATGGTACCGACCTTAGGTAAACCACCAACAAAATCCGTAGAAATACTTTCCCAAGGACAAGGCCCGGAAGTGGGGTGTACAAACACAACTTTCGATTAAAGGTTTACTTGTAGCACACAACAAACATCCCAGAACATATCGCGAAACACTTTAATTCATCTTAGGCCGATTAAATACCTGCGGTTGCTGTCTTGCCAACCAAAATGACCAGCAATAAAGAAGAATGCGCTTCTCTTGATGTTGATTCTTTCTCCACTGCCGGAATACACAACTTGCCAGATGATACAAGAGGTTGTATGAAAATGATAATCCAATTCTTCAACATGGTTAGAGTGGCATAAAGTTTCATACAATTCCTTAAAGTTAGCATCTAAATCATATTGTTCACATAACTTTCATGCATTATGGACTCTGCTTAAGAATAAGCTGAAGCACTAACAATAGGCACGGACAACATACTCCGACTACTTTGTTGAAATGCCCTTTTTATTACCAAATGAAATTGTTAAAGAAATCCCATCCATCTGAAGTGCCTAGCTTCTTTGAAGCTTTGATTGTGATTGTAAATATTGCAAAAGGTTGATGATCATTATGAATTATGGTCTCCTTTCCAACAAATAGTAGCACCATTTCTTAACACTTTGAACCAATGCATATAATTATTTATCATAAGTTGGATAATTAATCACGGCACCATTAAATGTCTCGGAATGAAACAAATTGGCTTACCATGCGAGCTTATACTTGCTCCCATGGCATAATTACTTGCATGCATGCACGGATTTCAAAGGTTGTCTTAAATTCGGAGATTCTGAACCAGAGCTGAACTGATCTTTTCTTTCAAAGTGTATCAAATGCATGTTGTTGCTTGCCTCCCCCATTGAAAACCATGCTTGACACTAGTCACAGCATATAATGGAGCTGCAAAGGATGAAAGTTAATGATAAAACTTTCTCCAATGTTAGGTGCACTCCCAAAATTCTTACCTCTTGTCACATTGTTGGAGTGCGGACCATTCAAAATAACTTTAACTTTTGAAGGATCAATTTTAATTCACCTCCACCAAAAATATGACCCAAATAGATAAGCAAAGTTTTACCAAATTCATATTTGGACAGCTTCAAAAACAATTGTTCTTTCAACATCAAAACTCTTTTCACATGTTCAATGTGCTCTTCGGTATGCTTGAAAATCAAAATATCATCTAAGTAAAAAATAACAAAATCATCCAGAAAATGTCTCAATACATCATTCATCACTTGCATGAAAGTAGTAGGTGCATTGCAAAGTCAAAAGGCATTACCATCCATTCAGAAACAAACCTTTCTTAGTCTTAAAAGTTGTCTTCATGTAAGCCTTGACAATCCTGATCTGATGATAAACCCTCCTTAAATCTAACTTAGTGAAATATATTGCATCTTTAATTGATCAAGTAAATCATCAATATTGGAGGATACTTGATTACAATTGTTATCTTAATTGGAATCTGAAATCAGCACGTTCGCCATATTTCATCCCTTATTTGGAACCAACTGTCGGAGAACCACATGGCGAAGAACTTCGGCACAATTACCCCTTTGTCTAGCTAACTCACGGTTTGTTTTTAATCTCAGCATTTTCCATACCCGACATTCTATACATACCAATATTAGGAAGTGGACAATCTTGTTGTATTGAATTTCATGTTGGATTCCTCTTTTAGGAGGCAATCCCTTAGGTTCCTTCTTTAAACGTAATAGTGTATTGGTTAACAACTTCAAACAAACTTGATTTTAACTTAGTATCACAACATTGAAAAGCTTCATTCTCAACATCATTTTTAGGTTTGATCATTAAGCCGAACAAAATTTTTTACTTGCATTAACTAATGCCAGCACCATTTGCCACATTTTATTGATTGAGAAGTTCATTTTCTTAGTGTGAGCTTCGACAACATACTCAACCCCATCTTTAAACAAATGATATTTGTTTCCTGACGATAGAATATAGCATTCCTATCGTACAAATACGGGCTTCACAAACAATGCCACATATCAGCGATCATCCAACTCTACTTCATCAACAAAAGAAAGTTTAGCGATTATAGCGAACCCTAAGTTTTACTTCACGTTGCCGCGCTTAGCATTGTCATCAGCCAGGAGGGTATGTGTCTTGGATGAGACTGGTTTTAATTTGAATTTCCTTCTATGATCTTATAAAATAAGATTTGCTTGTGACCACGAGTCAAACAATGTATCAATCTTTGTATGTTTGAAATGGCCCTTATATGAAACAATTCAATTCTTATTTTTCTCACATTTGAGTTACATTGACATTTGCCAGAAGAGATAGTACTTTGCAATAGAATTATTACCTTGTTAACCCATCGCTGTGATCTTCATATCATCACCAGAATCGAACCCAAATCTTGGCCTAGCGATTAATCAGTCTTTGACTTCCTTTGTTGTTGTTGCCAAACTGGAGTCGAGCTCGAGGATGAAGCTTCCAGGTGGTCTTCATGAGCATCCTTTGAACAATGTTTACATGTGAACTTTTTCACCTTCCTTCTTCCTGACCAACATTCTTCCTGCCCTTGAATTTCTTATTTCCTTTATCTCCTTGGTATGTCTTCTTGAAACCGTCATGTGTATCCTTATTTCCCCCTTGCTTCCAAATGGGTAGCACATTTTTCAAACTTCATCTAGATTTGTGGGGTTAAACATAGTATGGTATGCCTCAAATAACTATGCAAAGCCAATATATTGAGCAATGTTTCATGTGAAGAAAAATCAACTCCCAAGGCAAGCTAGTCTCCTAAACTCTGAGTGAAACTTTGTACATTGTCCCACAGCGTCTAAAATTCTGCCATTCCATGGTTGCCTTTTTTGTTTATAAGCTAATGGATAAAATTGTTTTAATTGCTATTATGAAATCATTTCAAGAAAGAAAAAAATTCCATTCTTTTCATTTCTTCACGTATCTTAGATTCCCACCATATAAGTGCTAAGCCATCCTTGTCTTAATGAAGCTAACTGAATTTTAGTTTCATCATCTTGAATATTTTGTATTGTAGAATAGACTTCAATTTGGCGTATCCAATTATCTAACTTTTTCGGTGTTAACTTCTCCATTATAAGTGGACATAGGTTTTATATCAAGCTTTAATGGAAGGGAATTTGCAGAAGGAGTTTTACCATGCCCATGGGAAGATGTTTGAACTTGAAGAAGAAGAAGAAGATGAGGGATGATGGAGGAGGAGAGGGGTGGAGAAGCACCATTCCCTCCATCTCTGCTGAGTCTTGCCGCCACCGCCTCCCTTATGCATTGAAGGGTTAGAGCCTTCTTCCTGCGACATTATGTTCCGTTCTTTCAAGATCTTCATCATATCTCTTAATTGTATGATAGTCTGCCTGAGGTTTTCTTCTTCATCTGGAACACATTCTTGATCTTCTACATCTGCCATGCTTGGTGAATGTCTCTCTACAACTCGTGAATGACGCTTCCTCCTTGTCGGATAGAACTTGGCTCCACAAGTTGACCTTCTCTTCGTGTGAGTTTCAACCTTGACATCCCGAGAAACAAAACTTGCAAACAATTAAGTCTTCAAAACCGATTATCTAATACTAACTTGATCTAAAATGAAGAAGACTTGAAACTTGAATAATAATTGCAAGTGAGATGTTATGTGTTTAAACAATCGGATCTCCGCAACACATAATTAAGGATTACTTATGTAGAAATACACATAAATAGCGACATAAATCATTGAACATCGGACATAAACACAACAACTTGATAAAGGAGTTCACTTCTCGGGCTGCATCTCTGGTCCAGCTTAATGGAGTCATTATTATTAAATTGCTCAAAGTGCTCAAAACATGCCTTACAGTGCTCAAAATGAAAAAATGGCTGCTCCAATGGCTCCTTGATCCCAAAACCCACATGCAGGTTCTTTCGGCCTTTGAAATGGTCGAAAAATGAAGAGATAGCCTTCTTGAAGTCTTCCCCTTCAACTGTGTTGTCTCTGGTTCTACAAATCGCGCCCTTGTTCTTCAAACCTGGCACACAAGCTCATTTAAGCGTAAAAACCAAGACCAGAGTATGAAGCTGGCACTTGCCGTTGCAAACCATAGGAGTTAAGGGCGCCTCCGATTCGCCATGCCGATAGCAGGTCATATAGCCATAAGACCAAAGGCTGGGCACAAAAGTGGTTAATCCATTTTAAAACTCCAGCGCGGTTACACACCGACCAAACAACGGGTTCATATGTATTAACCAAAGGTTAAAAATACCGTCAGCTTTGTAATATGGTATGCATATATGCAATGCGTACATTCGCAATCCAAATAAACCGGCATGCAGCGCCCACTGTATATGGTCATATTTTGCAATAAAATGTAGATTAGGAGAGCAGGCCTTTCCCTTCCACATAACACATGTTGGCGGGCACAGGCCATATCGTGGGTTATGAAACAAGCAACAGAGTGATGGCGTATTGGTGGTGGATGTTTACGTGTGGTGCGGGAGGTCACGGGGTCGAACCCCATGGACTCTGGATTTACATTTTGTATATATCAATGTGACCAACAGATGGGGGACACATGGCACCCATGCATTGGAGTATGTCTCCTTGGTATTTGTCACAAAATGGACTGCGATGTCAACGCCGCCGCCGTCCACATCAACCGAAAATGTGCCAGCGAACAATAGCCGATATGCCATGTCATCATGATGATACGACCCTCCACATGGCCATACGAATTTCAATGCGGACGAATGCGATCCCGACATCAAATTTTTCTGTTTGGCTTGGTGGACCGTCGCGATATCTCCTCCATCACCGGACTTCATTTAAGTAAATATACCATGTAGTCGAGGAGACAAGGCGGACCTTAGTAGCATACATTTTAGATCTCATTCCAAACACTTTACAAAATTGAGCAAGGTGATTACGATCACAGGATTGTATTGGATCTTCTTCATTCAAATGTAGAGCAGAAGTGTGTGTGTTGGAACCAAGAGGGTCAGCGAGAAGGAATCTTGTGACATCGGCGATTAGGTTTATCTTCTACTTTCATTTAATACATTATAGTGGCATGTCCCTTTCCCTTAAAATCACTCTTATTTTATTGCGTAACTCCTTAATCATATGCATAAGTTGACGGTAAGATATGCTTTGCTATCTTCCTGCACTTTTGGTTGGTTTGTGTTGTCTTGGACTTGATTTTACAAGATCACCAGAGAGAAGAGAGCAAAATATACCTAAGGAAGTGATATAAGGTATGTCACTCATTCCTTATTATTAGTAGATTCAATGGCGCAGCTTAGGAAAGACTCATGTCGATCCTATTTTTGTTCTAGATCGGTGGATCTAGGGAGATCTATTGAGTAATGCATCTACCGATTTATCTGATAACACTCACCGGTTGAAATATTGTGATCAAATATTTGTGTCCCATCTTGGTTGTATACACCTAAGTCTTGCAACCACTCCCACCTCTACCTCGGGTGAGACTTCATTTGCCCGTGGGGTGTTGAAAGGGTCGATGGTTAGGGTTTTGTTGGTGCATTGTTGAAGCATTAAACCATGGGTCTGCCTATTAGCCAACAGTTAACCAGCCTAACATTAGATTGGCTTCACCGGGGGATGAGATCTTTGTGTCAACTAACAGTTTTTCATGTCCTATGGCATCCATCCTTCAAGAATGAGGTAGTGTTTGATTTTCCCCCTCTTGATGTTTTTTATGTTGTTTTGGGCCAACCATATACATGTGGAAACACCATGTTTTCTATGATTGAGACAGTGAATTAATGTCATCATTACTCACGATGGAATTGACTTTATATGAGAGATTTGCCATAGGCAATTCGACTCTTTGCTCCACCAAAGCGATTAATAGCAAGGTAATCTCTCATCTTGCAAAATTCATCCTCTTAGGTCTTTTCAAGGATGAAAAAAACCACTACAACCACTCTGACCTCAACACCTTATATACAAAAAAAACAGAGTGTCAAAGAGAAGGAAGATATTTTTTCTTCACCACCAATGGGGCCTACACAATGCCCCATCAAACCCAAAAGACCATGGGTGGGTGGAGCAGTTCAACCACTGCCGACGGGGTTTGTGATCTTCCAGCGACCAAGCATCCACAACTTCTCCAACAAGGCATATAGCTCACCAAGATTCAAATTGAGAAAGCGATCTTCCCTTCTTCCACAGGGCACTCAACGCAGTGAGACCATTTCTTCCTAAAGAGGTGTATTGATCTAGGTGGATATTGGTGGCCTATATTCAACTAGCTCCTCTTGTCATTTTTTTAGTTCAACATGTTCTTACGTACTTTTTATAATTGTGGGTTCTACCACACTTATGGGGATTTATGAATCCCCACACATACTCTAGGTGGATGTTGGGCCTCCCACCACAATCAACTAGCTTATTTTGTATGTTCTGGAGTATTAGAAGCGCATCTTTTGTATATCGAGGAGCCATTTTGGGGCCCTAAACAATCTTGTTTTTTTTTTTGTGTGCCATAGTAAAACTAGACAAAGTTAGTTTTGACATCATGATAAGTAGTTATCAAAGTACCTTTCAACCTTGGGCTATCATGCGCCTAAAGCAGATATCTTATGCAAAAGTTAAGGCCCCGGGAAGTTCATGTACTAACTTTTACCAAAGGGCCTTGACTTTGGTGTTTTCATCTCCTAGGGTTAGGTTTTTGGATGTCTAGGGTTTTGAATTCATGTTTATCATAAAAAAGGTCTTTTAGAGCCTCATTGTATTGATATTCTTGCAAATTATCATAGCCATCACATCTCTTCTTAGAGATAAAGTTGCCACCATTCTAGCCCGTCTTTCACTCTATATTTTTAAAACCTCTTTACAATTATTTCATTTGGCAAATAAGTATTGTTGTATTTCCCACTGTTTCTAGCAATTTTCATAGGTATTTCATTGTAACATCTCTACTTTCATTTGTTTTGAAATGTATGGATCAAGCTTGAAGTTCCCTGAATTTTGGAAATTGTTCCAAGTTGGCATCCAGGAATATTGTGGGTCATTTGAAATCCTATAGGATTGGACCCATTAGCTTATATGATTGCATTTCCCTGCATCTATGTCTATAATAATGTATTCCATGTATCGTTGCTTAAGAAATATATACGTGCTAATCATGTTATTTATTGGAATGTGATTGAAGTGGAATGAGAAAGAGCTTTTCAAGTGCATCTAGTACACATTATGGACCAGAAAACCAAACAACTCCGGAATCAAGCCATAGGACTTGTAAAAGTCAATGGACACGAATGCAGTCCCCGAGGACACAACACAGGAGCATGAAGATGTTAAACGGGCATAATACACACATCTTTTGAATATCTTGAAAATCTTGTTGATGTTATATAAATGAGTTGCATTGAGGATGAGTGAAAAAATAAGGGGAGGGATTGTAATACCCTAGATTAATTGTTGAATTGTAATTATGTTATAGGCTAGTGAGCCAAGTATTTATAAGTTGGTAGGATTATGTTTTCATTAGGTCGGAGATCCCCTGGAATTCTAAGGCTAATGAGCCTGATTTTGTATATATGTAATTATGCATAATTATTAATAACATACATCGTTGCGTGTAGACCAACCAAGAAGAAAGATTTATGGGGGACTTAGCTCCACTAGGTAGGGAAAGGGATGGGGCGAAGAGGCTAGGAAAAAGGGATAAACTTGAGGGCTTAAACTAAGGGACTATTACATAATGTATTTCTGAAATTATTAAAGTGGGGAAAATTAAACCCGGTTATCCTAAGTTCCTTTGGGGAAGGAAAAAACTCCAAGTGGAGGAATAGGCTCCTTGAGATCCATGTGTCATCCAGGACGCATGTAGATTTATGTGGTAATTTCCACCATTGTGGGAATTCACTCTCACCATTCTAGTTCTCTCATGATTATGCGGTTTGACCATTCTCGCTCTCAACATTCTGACCATTCTAGCCATCTTTCCTCACGAGTTCATTCTCACAATTCTTGCCATCCCTTGTCCAGTTCACACATGCATTGAGTAGGCATGCAGCTAGAACCATTCCACCATTGTTGAATCTTTGTCATTGTGAACCTCTGTAATTATTGATTCATCCCTTGCATTAACCAATTTTGTTGTTTTTGTTTGAAGGGTAAGGTTTGGGGATGGTGGTTAGAGAAGCAGGTTGTTAGTCCTTTGAGAAACTCTCTAAAGGTGAGAGAGTTTGTTGGGAAAGTGATTTCTCCTTGAGGGAATCTAGTAGCGGCTACAGAGATATGAGAATTCATAATCCTAAACTTTTTGAATCTAGAGAGGGAAGTGGAGAAGTTGATGGAATGTAGAATAGTGAAGGTGAATATTCCTTCGGTGGGACAGGGATGTGGGGAATGAATCGTGGCCCGATGGGCATAGAGTAGGCTCCTTGAATCCTTCCTGCCCATTGTGAATCTTTATGTATCCTCAAACTAGCCTAGGATTCCTTTTCCCTAGTGGAGTGTAGTCCCATCTCAGAGGTGACCCACTACTAATAGTTATCTTGGTAGTGGTCTTCTCATAAAAGATAAAGTACCAATTATGTGTTAATTGTATTCTATGTATATTGAACATGTGTTATAATGTTATCAAAATTTCACGTAAATATTATGCGTATGTTTATTGTCACTTCTTCATGAATGTGTATGAACAGATTATCGGATGGATTTGGTGGCCTCCCACCTATTCCAACTAGTTCATTTTGGCAATTTTTCTAGTTTGAGTTTTTTCTTAGTTTTTAGGGTCCACGACTTTGTGAAGTCGTTTGAGGCCCTAAAAACGTTTTGGGATCACCACAATTAGAGTAAGGATTGAGTCATATTTTGACAGAAACATGTGTATTCCTCATATATACCTTTCCAACAACCTATCATGTTCCTAAGACAGAGATGGTAATGCAAAAGTTACAACCATGGGAAGTTGATGTACTTACTTACTCAATGGGGCCCACATGACTTTGGCGCTTCATCTTCTAAGGTTAGGTTTTTTTGGATGTCTAGGGTTTTACTTGGAATTCATGTTTATTATAAAAGGCCTTCGAAATCCTCATTTTACTCATCTTCTTAGTGAGCATAGTCATCACATCTCTTCTTAGAGATAAGCCACTACCATTCCAACAAGCTTGTTTTCCGTTGCATTTTACAATTCCGGCTTATTTCCTTATTGAATAGAAGCGGTTTTATTCTATATCTTTTTATAATATTGTTAAGCATATTTTAATAATAATATATATTCATTTTATTTCTTCTCATAAAAATATGGATCAATGGTATGGGCCAAGTTCGCTCCTTGGCATTCTTAATGCATGTCCCCAACAAAGATGGGGGTACAAAGAATTGGGTCTCAAGCTTGTTTCCATTGAGGACAAAAAATCTTGCACACCCTAGAGACATATCATGGAAGGCGAGAAGAAAGAAAACAAGATAAGATAACCTTTCAAAATGTTTCTCAAGGAAACCCTCACTTGTATAGGAATGAGATGATCGATGGTTTGCACAAATCCTTTGGTGGCTACCAGCAGGCGATGCATCTTCCTCAAGCGAAGGTGTTGCCCCCGTTCAAAGGTACAAATAAACTTTGATATTCCCTACTCCTTTGAGAATCATATATAGATGCAGATATTGTAGACAAATTATTAAAATCTACTAGATGGTTATTTCTCTATCCATAACTTCTCGAGTAGAGAAAATATTACTTCTGCGCCCCTCAAAGCCGTTCCCGTGTCAAATATTAGGTGGGCTTTTAAATGAGAAAGCGAATAGAGGAACCATCATTATTTGTAGTCACATTCACCTAGGAGTCTTTCAAGGGTTTTATTAAGTAACAAAACTACTACAATGGGAAGTTATGACGACCTATATACAAATGGAGCACAATGTGGTAGGAAAGAGACCAAGCGATTCTCGGGTTCACAAATATATTCCATAAATTGTTACTGTCAGAGATCAAATATTTTGATCAACGGTCCGCTCAAGTATCACGGCAGTCTGCATAGATACATCGAGACCAAAATGGAGTTTGGACATCTTGTCCTTAGGAAGCATGGAACTTTGCAGATACGTCGTCAAAATGATTAAGTTTAAACCAAGAGCGTGGCAATTTTGGAGGCAAGACCCCTCCCTGGAAAAATCAAAGATGGTGCCCTACCCTCCAAGAGATGAATCAAATATGGATGAAGCCTCGAGGAAGTCCAATCCACAAGCAAGAAGGACATAGGAAAGACAAGAGAATCAAGGAAGTAGTTGCAACTTCCATAAGTCACTTTGACATTGTTGATTGATTCTCAAAAGTAGTCGCACTTGCGATAGAAGGGCCTGCAGATTCGAGTGCGGGACACGACACAGTGTGAGAACCACTCAAGGGGAAGTGAATCTTGGTGCAAAACCCACTTACCCACCAAGCTCGACCCAAGAATTGAGCTGAGCGAGAAAAGGTGGTTCCGCATTTCACCTAGAAGTATGGGTGAAAGAGGTACCATTCATCATTGACTAATTAGTGAAAGAACCTCATCTTGAGAGTTCTTCAAATTAATGTCTATACCTTTCTTGCACCACTGGCTACACCATTGGATGGCTATGCCAAAGGGTCTACATGTATCGTGATAATGTCTATTAAAATGGGAATACAGCATCAATCCACCTAAAAGGTGAGGTAGCGTGTTTCTCTGCATGAGCTTTGTAATGTTCTTGGGAGCAGTCATATTTATGGGAAGCATCATGTATCCTATTTCACTTGCGATTGTTATTATTACTTTGAACAATAAGTGCATATGGATGCTGGGGGAAGCTGTGATTATTCCCACCATTATTTTTATGATCTACAAAACAGGAGGGGTATCTCTCGGACCCGGCTCCAGAAGTTTGAACAACCTTTTGTGATTTATAAATGGAGTAGAAGCCTCGTTGTTTACTTTCGGGCCTCCCAAATGTCCAGCCTATCAAAAATCAAAATAGAAGTGGATAAGATTAGGTACAGATTAATACTGGACCCTCTTCTCCTCATTTCTCTATAATAGGTCCAAGCATCCCATCCCAACCTTGACACCACTTTACAATGGGATGTGCCATCTCTCTACGACCAGAGAATGAGAGAATCAAGTGGTAGATCAAGAACTTCTCCACAAGGGGCATCCTTCCAACTCATGGCATTGTAGGATTGTCATGTTAGTGAAGAAAGAGACAAAACACAGTGACTGCATTGATCCTCAAATGCAGATAAAATCACATTGGGGAACCGTGCAATTCCATGAATCAACAACCTTCTTGATCAGCTCCGCAGAGGACAAATGCCCAGTGAATTTATCTAGAAGTCGGCCACCAGAATCCCAATAGAACAAGCGGATGTGTAAGGAAGACCCACCTTCAAGATAGTTTGCAAGGTCATATTGAATGGTTGGTCATGCAGTAGAATTAATGGATGTGCTTATTTTGCACCATCAAAATATCTCTATGTCACCCAACCATAGGCCTAAGCCACCCCTCGAGGGCTGTAATCTTGAAGCGGATAATCATTCCGGAAGCAAACCATAGGATAGATATCCAAACAAGGGTGGTGCACCTTTCCCCAAAGGATAGCACAACAACAAGGTTAGTGGAATGGTCCAAACCATAACTAAGTGATAGTCCAATCCAAAGTGCTTAATCTACTAGGCGCAATAGCTACTTGAAACAACTCTCCTCCCAAATGGCAAACTAGAAGGCTGCCAATGCACCTGCCAAGTGTTGCTCTGCAGTGCGAGGGAATGCACCGCGGTGGTGGCCTCACATTATTTTTACTAATTCTAATGCTTTGCAGGGTGGGCTTCTCGTTAGATGTCATCTATTCGATTATATATTGTTTCTTCGGCTAACTTCCTGGCTTCTTCTCTTGGAGCTAATAACCTAATACATGTCTTGAGTTGACATGTCTTCGAGGATTATTATCCAGCTCCATTAGGGCTTCTTCTTGCTTCCTTGAATACTCTATTCTCGTCATTTTTACATGGAGTAAGAAATACCTCCATTAGCTACATAATATCAAGCACTCCTCTAGCTAAGGGAATTATTACCGCGTCAGTGTATTTAATTTTAGGCTTATACCATTCCTTGGTGGCATAAACGCTTGGTTGTATAGACTATATCATGACTAGATTATAGGCACCATCATGTCTCATGGTTTCATCGGTGCATTAACTCTGAAACCCCTCTCCAACCACGAGGTAATTAGACATGATGTTGGATAAGTCCTCACACAGAGTGACACGAGAGCCATTCTTCTAATATGGACATGTCCTAGAAGAATAAATATCATGAACCATTTTCCATCTGGGAAAACTCTGTCCATTGATCATCCACCATCTGGTGGTAAATCATTTTCAACTGCTTGGTAGGTGATATTTAAATCATAACAATATCATTTAATAGAATACAATTGTATCTATCCATAGTAATACATTATTACAATCCAGTGGTACACTGCCAGACCAAGTAGAAGACAAGTACTTGATCAGTAACATGTAGTCACAAATAGTGGAACTTTACATCCCACCACTGATGGTGTACATTCTTGTCAGAGACATCTGGGTCTTCATAAAAATAATTTGATATCAACCTACACAAAACAATGTTATGATGATATAATCTGAGATCCTTCTGGTATTTATTTTTCCATCATGGAATCACGGAACATCTTTCGGAAAATTAGAAACATCGTGAGTGAAAGGAGCTATATGGATTCTTATTCTCAAAGAATAAAATATCCCGATTTTAATTCTTTGGACCATTCCACTGCAGATGACACTCGGTGACCTCTGAACTAAAATTAGCAACCTAGAGAGAATGAGTGCACTGGAATGTTTGTCTACGTTAATTTGAACTGGACCTAGGTGTTTCCCTGGGCCATTCCTCGAGGCACAATTGAGAGGTGACCTAGAGAAAATGGAATCTTCCCTAAGGAATGGTGGACCGTTACTGAAATTAATCTGTACCAACCTCAAAATGGACCCGACTCACATGGTATGCAGTAGGAATTTGTTATTCTAACAAAGCGGTGGAGTCTTCTTGGTAACCCTCTAAGGGCTGCTTCGAACCATTCCGTAATTAACCACAATGGGAAATGGGTTATCTTGCCATTGACAATCATCAAACCATTTTCCATTGCAGAAATAGTTGTTGATTTGGACATTTTCTGACTTTAATAATACGTCATCGAAATCCTGAAACCACTTTTCGAATTATGGAAAGAATTGCTCATCGGACAATTTTTGAACTGAAAAGTGACTGTCCATTAATCAATGACACATCGGTGCTCCCTCCCAATCTAGGATTCATCTCTTCCTTTTCAATAGGAAGTCATCTTCCACTGAGCCAGCGTGCACTGGAACATATCCGTATGGCACTTCTTCTATCATTATGAGATCTTTGTCATGGATTGGCAATCCATCGTCCTGATATTATGAGTAATGTTCGATGCGGTATCTTTGTTTATAGAAAATCTTCTGCGCTTAGCTGTGCGTTCGGAGTTCTCCACCAAGTTGTCTTCTGCCATCTACATACAAGGGTCGCTGCGGTATACCTCAAATCCATAGGGTTTCTCTTCATGCGGCTCCTTTTCAATTGCTCTCGGAAAAAGTCTTTACATTCATTTGATGCAAACTCCAACCCATGGATATCACCGATGATGGCGACTCATCTAGAGGTATCTGGTTCTTTGGAACAAGTAATCATCATAGTCTTAATATCCATCACAGGGAGAACCTATGATATTTCTAGATCACCATGGCCGCTTTCATTCATAAGTCTTCCACTATTCTTTCATCAAAACTTTTGTTTCCTTTGCTTGTTTTGGTGAGTTCATGTATCGGGTTGGTAATCTAGTGATTCTTGATACAATGGCCGGATTTGTTCGGCTTCTCTTCTTTCTTGGAATATTCATGTTCTTCCCTCATGTTTTCTTTAGCTCTTGGGTGTGAAGTTTCTTATGATTCCATGCTAAGATTACGCTGTTCCTTTCATCATGGGATGCAGATGTCAGGATGACTAACTTGGGGATACTAGGAGATCTTCTTTGAAGAAGACTTATTCTAGATTCAAACTGAATCGTGCTTCTCTGTGGATGCTATCATTGATATATACTTCATCATCTTCAATAGATCATATTATTTAGGATTATCTCCCTCCTTAATCCTTGATTCATGTATGAGTGCATGTTTTAACTGAAAACTCCATAAGTAGGTTCCTCATAATAGAATTCCACACTTCGTCTACATTCTTATTGTCATACGTAGTGTCTTAATTCTATCTCAATTTCCTCTTGATTGTTACTTCTTTCTGCTTTCTTCTAGGTTTCTTTCAAGATTGAGTTATGATTTGACTTGTCTATAATAGCTTCCCACAATGTTGTTTGATGTTCAAATATAACTCATGTGTATTATCTGACTTGTGTAATGATAGAAATCATGCCATATTTTTTTTCTTCCATGGGTATAGTTCTTCTTGGAGCATATTATCTTAAGAGATAGATATACAAGATAATAATACGAGAAAATGGTATGTTCAAGAACTATGAAGAGTATTGTACCTTGTCTTAGAAGAATATAAGTTTGTTTTTCTTCTTGGTCTTCTTTGTAGATTCCTTTTCTTGGGCTAGTGCTTTGTAGATTCCTTTTCTTCGGAAACTGATGCTTCATGTGTACCCTTCCTTTTCCTTAGCTTGGGACAATGATTCTTTTAGTGACCATACTTTCGACAGTTGAAGCATTATATTTCTGACATGTCTTTCTCTTGATTTGGATTCTTCCTTGAACCAAACTTCCTTTTGTTCCTGAAATTATTGAATCTTGTTGTAAAGGCTTGATCATTGTACTTCTTTTGGGTTTTCTCTTTTGCACTGATCCTTGATTCTTCTTGAGCACAGCAAGTCCAAATTTCTTCAAATGTAGGATACTCCTTCCTTGTGTTCATGCTTGTGGCAAATGCATCTCATGTCTTGGGAAGACCATCAAGTACTATGTTTACCAATCCCTTCTCTGAAATGATCTCTTCAATATCTTGTAGTTGATCTCTTAACTCAGATATTCTCACAAAGTATTATTTTATGTTGTCATCATCATTCATCTTCATGTCACAAAGCTCATTCTTCAGACTCATTACTTGTCCAAAGTTTATGACTGAGAAGAGGTTTGTTAGGGCATTGTACATATTCTTCGATGAGTCAAGATGGGAGATGTAGGGTGTCAAGTGGTATTTTATAGAGTCCACTATGATACTCATGGCATTGATGTCACCTTTTTTGAAATTTTCCATAACTTCAATGCTCTGCGGTTCTTTCTCTTTTCCTTCTTCAAACTTTGGTTTCACGATCTTTCCTTTCACGATATAAAGAACTTTATTTTTAGCAAGAATGAGGTCAATCCTTGTCTTCCATGCTCTAAATTTAGAAGCTCCATCTAACTTGTTTTCTGACTTCATGGAGTAGGTCATGGCTTCTTTGACTTGGTCAACCCTAGATTTGACCGAAAAATCAAACTCGATGTCTTGGCTTGCTGAGAGTACCAAGAGATGCGCTAGGCTAGGGCGTATAGGTCTATATAGAAATTAGGTCAATCCCTTCACTTAAGGTTCCTCAACGAGAGGATTAGGGTTTTTGCAACTGCACCTGCTAGTAACCCTAGCGACAGTGCTCTGGTGACTGATCCTGCTAGAAACCCTAGCGACAGTTCTTCAACGAGCTTAATATCCTTATGGATATGCTTCCTTCCATTCGTTAGACTAAATGAAGGAGGTGTGGGCCCATAACTTGTTAGAATATAATGGATGTTATCATTTTACCATCGACAATATCACTATTGTCACCCAACCATAGGCCGAAGCCACCCTATGAGCATCTTAATCTTGACAAAGAATCACTCCAGAAGAAAACCATAGGCTAGATAGCCAAACAAAGGGTAGTTCACCTTTCCCCAAGGATAGCGCATCAAACAAGAGCTGATCAGATAGTGAAAACCCTAACCCAAAGATAGTCCAAGCCAAAGCGTAATCTGCCAACTGCAGCATCTGCAATGACAACTCTCCTCAAAACCTGTGCACAAACTGGGCAACTGCAATGTGCACAAGTGTTTCTCTGTAGTTCTGAGAATGCCTGCCAAAATGAATACTGGCCTCCTGTATTTATACTAATTCTGGCTAACTGCCTGGGCTGACTTCTCATTCTGGGTATCTATTTTTTTAGTATATATTATTTCTTCTGGCTGAATTCTTCTCTTGGGGGCTAATAACCTAATACAATTTATCCTCTTTAGCCGACATGTCTTCTAGGGTTATTATCCAACTCATTAGGGTTTCTTCTTGCTTCCCGTAATATTCTATTCTCTTCAGGTTTACACGTGGAGGTAAATGCCTCCCATAGCTACCATAATATCAACAGGTCATGCCCTTTGGTTTGAAAAATTATCTAGCAACTTTTATGAGGATGATGAACGATATCCTACGACCATTCACCAATACTTTTGTAGTGGTGTATCTGGATGACATCCCCATCTACAACAAGACTTGGGTGAAACACTTGCAACATATTTAGCAGGTTCTACACACCCTGTAGCAGCACAAGCTATATGACAACTTGGAAAAATGCTCCTTCGGCATGGACATGGTCCACTACCTGGGCTACATCATTGATCAGCATGGTGTACATGTGGATCCAACCAAGATTGAGGTCATCTATGATTGGCCATCCCCAACCACACTCATTGTGCTTTAGAGCTACTTGGGCCTTGCCAATTTCTACTGCAGGTTCATGTTCGGATTCTCCCATATTGCATGGGCCCTCAACCTAGTAACTAGGGGTGGTTGTCGAGTGAAATATATGCTATCTATTTCGACATTAAATTTTCAACCCGGGGCTCGTAAGCTTTGAGGTGCCAGCAATGTATGTGCAGGTCTAGAGCTCTAATCTAGCCTAGCATAGCCTAATCTAATGCTAATAAACTCAAATAATGAAGAGATTTAAATTGAATCTATAAATTAATCTACAATAGTGGACAGTGAGTTTATAAAGACAAGTTATCTTTGAACAACAACTTTTTGAAGTAAACTCCATTCTTAAAGAAAAAACTCACAATTACTTTTATCTTGCAGAGAATAAACACTAATCTACCTAACTGAAAGTAAGAGTGTTGTGACAGTATTCAAATGTGATGATTGTGTCTACAGTGGCGAATGAAATCATGATGGCATCTAACCACTAATGAAAATTCAAATGGAATTAACTCAATGTTAACTTCTACAGAGAACTGTAGAGTATGGATAAGGAAGTCTATAGAAAAATTTTCCATCATAAAAGCAACATTAGATGTTCTTGGAATCCATATGATATTTAAACATTGTGCAGAAGATATTCAACATCAATCATTTTCTCTATCACACTATTACTGGAAAATACTCTGCTCAAAATCACTAATTCAAGCAAATCTACAAACTCATAATTAGCACTAATTAGAAATCCTAATTCAAATTCATAACTGAGGTAACATTGAAAATACTCCGTATAGAATCAATAATTCCTTCAAACCTACAAGCTCATAACTAAATCTAATTATAAATCATAACTCTAATCCATAACTAAAATAACATGGAAAATCACAACTAGAAATTATAACTAGGGTATCATGGAAAATCATAACTCAACATTATAACTAGGATGCTATTGAAAATCATAACTCAAAATCCACTTCTATCTTATCATGTTGATGAAAAAAAACAAAATTAACAAATTAAGCAAACCTACAGAGAGTATTTGAAATTACAATTTAATAAATGAACACTATCTAAATTAATACACTACAGAGTGATTTACAAATAGAGAGAAAAAGACATGACAACATAATTAAATAGCTTCTACACAAGTGAACTACAACCTGCAAACAAAGTGTTAAGAATCTAAATATCAACAAGTAACCATGGATGTATCGGATGCAAATTAGATGTAAGTTCCCATCATAATGGATATTCACCTATCTAGTCATCCTGTGTAAGTTCCCATCATAATGGATGTTCACCTATATCACTCAGCCTGGACAATTTCTGGCAGGTATGGTGAATAGTAGCATGGAGCATGGATAGGATGAGTGTGAATAGGATTATCCATTGGTGATTTCCTTGTCATCAATATGTAAAAATATAACAAAACTTGTTCCTATTTTCATAGGCATGTAATACAAATGATAGTGATCATTTAGCAATTTGTTATTGATATGTAGTTGTCACAAGGAATCAGTTAAGCAGTCTTCCATTATTAAAAAAACTTCATAGCGGGCTTATAACACACGTAGTGATATCAACAGTATAGAATTTATCATACTAATACAAACAACTGTGATATAATAGCCCAGAATATTATAAAGATAATATGACCGAATTTTTGATAGAGATCCTACTTCCTCTTCTCATGGCTTGTAATATGGATGGTAAGGTTTATCATTTGTCAGCTTAGGAAACCCCTCCCCCACTCCTAATTATTTTGACACCTCACAATCAAAGATATAGAGAACCAGTCAATTCTCTCAATAGCCTAAGATTTACATTTTTCCAAGTGTAGAGATAAATTTCACACATTAGTCTGACAAGACAGTTAAAGTATGGCCCCACTTGTAGGACAGAATATCCTACATATAGTTAAGAATAGGTAGGCAAGAGAGTCTCGGGATTTTCTTAAAGTTATTTCCCAATGGCATATTGATGGAGTTCATTTACCTTTGCTCAACCATGCATACTTCTTTTCATATTTGCCTACAAGTAATGTCGTACATCAGGACAAGTTTTAAGATTTAGAAATTTTATTTATTGTTTGTCAGATCATCACCCTCGCTAGGTAGAATGCCCTGCTACAAACAAGCATGTTCATTACTCTGACGAGTTTACCTAGTCATATCATAGGTCAATACCCACTGCCAATAGACCTGTTCAATATCCTGATGGGTTAGCCTCTTACACTCTTTTACAGTAGAGACTGGTCCACCATATTTTAATATTTTTGTATAAATATTGTTTTTTGCAAGAAGATGGGGAGATAGCTCTGGAAATTTTTTTATTTAAGACTAGAAAGGTATTTAAGTTAGAGGATGACTCTTCTTAATATATTCCTTATAGATTTTCCTGGTGTAAGGGATACTTAAGTGGGCGTAGACTATATAAAGATATGGTATAATCAAGCATTTTTAGTGTGTAGTGGATGGTACCATTGGAAAGGAACGGAAAGGTATCTTTAGGCCCTACTCACTTGATTTTTTTTTTAAATTTATATTGATGTTTCCATGGCTAACCACTAATCATACCTTCATGCTACTCTTTCATAAAGATACTTTACTCACCTACTTAGGGTTCTTGGGGAAATTGTACTAGTAACCTCTAGGTTTGATAAGACAAAGTGTCACTTCCTTATATCCTATAGTGGTGGAGGTTATGAGCAACTACCATGAAATATGCCTTGAGAGAAAGGAAGATAGAAATCTTGTAAAAAATGGCTAATTGAAAGCAGGCAATTTCTAAGCATAATAAAAAGTCATTATCAAATTGGTGCTTAAGCAGACAACAGATTTTAAATATAGAAACATCTTCTTCCAAAGTAAATACTTCCCTTTTGTCTCCTTGGAGTTGTCCACTTGTTGTTAGATGAATACCTGCAAAAAGTTTATAAAACTATTTTTCAAAAACCACACTCTAAAATATCAAAAACTAATGAGATCAATGAGATCAATTCATAGGCACATGTATCTCATAGTTCTGTTATTAAAAAGAAAATGTAAAATGAGGCTGCATTAGACTTTAAGCTAAACTAACAGCATATATATTTTATTTATTATCCTACTCTACCTAAAAAGAAAGGAAAATCTTTATTCAAGTGTAAGAACATTTCCAATGTAACCATGTGCGAAGCAAGATAAGAAACATACCCATATCCACATATGAAAAATTTACCACAGTGATTACCTGGATATAAAGAACTGATGCATACCCCCTTCCCTCCTAGGGATGCATGACCTCTCGATCTCTGGATATTTCCTTCTTCTGAGACAGATCAACTCTTCAGGCTCCCGATCAAACCCAAAACAAATCTACACAGGTCCCTTTTTCCTCTTTAGGTGCAGGTCCTGTGAATACCCGCACTCTCTGTCTGTGCATTCTGGTGCTCTTCAATTTTGGGCACTAGCTTCTTTACACTAGCCCCTTCCTTCAATGTGTCCCTGGGATATAACCTTGTGGAACTATGCGATTGCGGGCACAGGAAATAGTGGTTTAGACCAACCAACTTTCCGCCATGCAATTCACCTCTAGTTTCCATGTATCCCTTCGTCAAAATAGTGGTTGAAATTGCATCCCGCTCAAGAAATATTATCTTTCAAGCTTGTCCTAGCCCCACAATTCTTCCCCACCATCAATCTTCAACCTCTCGGCACTACTTCTCAATCAACGGTTATTATCGAATCTTTACCTGTCTCTGGCCAACTATCCAATCAGTGACCTCTTCTCCCTTCAAGCACGATCTCAGAACTTCATGATTTTTCACCACGTAACTCCCCTCTAAATCAACGGTTGTTGTTGATTCTGGATTTCCGGCCTTCGGGAGTTTTGACTCTCAAACTTTCGCTTCCTCCATATGGAAATATTCTGGAGTGGAAGATCTGTTGCCACCTGTCTCCCTGAACCTACGGCTAGGATTCCCTCCATGAATCTGGCCTTCAGGGATCTCAATTCTCAAATTCTCACCTCTACTGACTGGGTATCTCCCGAAGTGGAAGATCTCTTGACGCGTGTCTCCCCAATCAATGGTTGTGCTCCCGCTTCGGGACTTTGTCCTCCTCAATTAGCTCGACGGTTCTTTCGCTCCCTCCTCGATCAAAGATCGAGATATTCTCTTGGTTTTTGGACCTGTCCTTCCTCCACTTTCCTTTGGTGTCCTAGATCTGGCGTTGCGTTTCCTCCTTCTCATCGATGACTCTCATTTTTTCTAGGATTTTGGCTTTTAGCATTCTCAAATCTCAACAACCACAAATCTCTGAAGTGAAATCTTAAGGAGTGTTGGATCTTCTGACACCTATCCTCTCTTGATCCAACAGTTATTCAATGGTTGTCTAACAGAGTGACTCTTCATCCTCCATGTTTCCTTTCACAGATCAACGATCCACGTGCTCCTTGTGGGATCAATGTCCCTTAACCACTTCGGCCTTTGGTGCTTCGTAACTTTCCAAAACTTCTTTCCATAAAAACCTTGGAGTGGAATCCTCTGAATTCCACGATCTGGTGACACCTGTGGTCTTCCAGAACAACTATCATTCTCTTCAGTTGTTCAGGCTTCGATGATGTCAAAACTTTCTCCTTTGTGTTCTCTTGGAGTGACTTCACCCAGAATTCATGATCTCTTGCCACATGCCCTCCTGGATATAATGGTCCATCTTTTCTTCGACACTTCGAGCTTCGGCGATCTCATTTCTCAACTGAAACCTCACTACAACTTACCCGAAGATCGCGATCTATTGACAAGTGTCCCTTTGCAGATCGATGGCTCTCGGCCCTTTGGCTCTTCAGGCTTCGATTTTTTCAACCTTATATGCACTCATTCCTCCCTAAGTGCCTTCACCCAAACTTGATGGATTTCCACCACGTGTCCTCCCAAATGATGGATGGTCCCAAATGACTTTGGGACATTTGTGATTCCACCCTCTTGTGTGTACACAAAGAGTTAAAGATCATGCACCTTCTCATGATCATATGGCGGTTGATCCTCTGCGCTCAAATCCAATGCTTGAGATCTGTTTCCTCCTCTACGCTTCCTTATGTCATTGGATGTTGATCTAATGGTCCAAGCTCCTTTCCCACAACCAATCTAACGGTTCTTGTCTCTCCTCCTCCTGAGCTTCCACCTTCTCCCGACTTGGAATATTTTGAAAGTGTTCAAAGATGTTTTTGGCCTTTGAAATTTCTCTCGTGAACCCGACCTCTGGGTCTCGCCCGCATGTTTGAAAATTCTGTCTCTCCTGATCTTTTGGACTTGGCATAAGTTCGTCTCTTACTCTCTCTTTTCTTTATCTCTTCTGATCTTTAGGACTTATAATAAGTTTGTCACCCACGCACTCCTTGCGTTATTCCTTATGAACTTGATCTCCTCGAATATTTTGATCTCCCATGCACTCCTACGTTTCTGGGATTTCGTCAAACTCATATCCAAAGGATTTCTTGAAAATAAATACTTCTCTCCCTCCTGGTGTTCCCCTTGCTCAATACACAACTTGTAGAGCTGCTTCTGCAGAGTATTTAGTAACATTGTTCTTCTCGAACTCAACATAGAGTTCTTCTTGTGCACACTTGCACTTGCTCGATGCCCACTTGGCAGAGCTCTACATAGTTCTCAGTAACTCTTATTCTCTCTAAACTCCACAAAGAGTTCTTCCTATGCACTCCTTACACTTGTTCTAATGAAGGTTCAACGATATCCCTCTTGATCTTTCCTTGAGGTTAACTCACCTCTGTCAATGCACTCCTTGTGAACTGTGTGCACTCCTTGCACTCGGAAACTCTAAGATGAGAAACAAATGAAAATCATGTAATACTTCACCAGTTCATACATTCAAACATGAATGACATATAAAAGCATAAAAATGAATACAAATACATAAACACACCATGTGCAAGAAAAAATTCTTTTCTATTATCTTTGTGTGTCTATACAAATGTTTACAAAAACTGGACTGCAACAGAGTCCTAGTTCTCTCAAGCTCTCTCTCAGAACTATTCTACTTCCTAAGTATTCTAAGACTCTCAACCCAATATCTCTCTCTCAAGTCTCCTAATTATGAAAGAGGGCTCTACGAGATTATCCTCTTCACCGCCTTAGTGATATCACTATCTCAGTTACAACACCATACTCCTATGGTTCATTCCATAAATGAATGTCCAAACCTTACTATGATATGGACCTACTACATGAAACCATTTATGGCAACCCTATCCACTACTTGTACAAAGGTATGGCCTCGCTCTTACATCCTTACAACATGAAAATCCGTATTGAATCATATTTCAAATTTTAAAAATGGGAAGGTCGATGCCTCTCCCTTTCTCCATTGTGCGTCTTCTTGTTGGCATGATGGTGCATTTTTTGAGGTGGAATGATGCTCCTACATCATACTCCACTGCTAGGAAAAACATGAGCTCCTGCTCATGATTTCATTTTCTCCAGTGTTGAAATCCTCTTGCATCCAAAACTCTTCCTTGGAGTTGTCTTCTTGCTCCTCTGCCTTGTTGTTGCTGCATATTCTTTTTCTTCTTTCCAGCTGCTATGGCGGGCTCTCCTCTGCTTAGCTTCCCTTTTCTGACTACTTATGTTGACCTCAACATCAGCTTCCTGATCTCCTCTATCACACTGTCTAGCTACTCCAATGGTTGGTTCTCCTTATGCAGTCTTCTCAGCTGCAACTCTTCCTTATCAATGGGTAGATCAAATTGATTCCCCTTGAAATTTTCCCTATCTCTTGTGGCCTTAGATTTACACCTTGCTACAAACTTCAATTATGCAGTCCCATCGTTGAGCTTCTTCTCAGCTTCTCCTTCTGACAACTTTTCTTCTGCCAATTCTCCTGTTGGTATATCTTCATCTCCCTCCAACCAATCCTTGGGATGGTATGCTTCTCCATCTACTTCCAACTTGACTTGTCGAATGTGAAATATTCTCACCATTACCCTTCTCTCTATGGATTCTGATTCTTCATATAGCTCAGCAAAATCCATGATGTCTGTTTCCTCTGCTGCTGCAAGCTCTAGTGCTGCAGTCATCTTTGTTTCAGCTTCCTGGATGAAAATTTTGGGCCATTCTTCTAAATGCTCCTCCCCTTCTGCTGGGGTAGACATTAGTGTCTTCTCCACTTCTTCCTCTTCTCCTTGGGAATCTTCTGATATATTCTCTTTCATCATTACATTCACTGTTGGTTGTCCTTCTTCTGTTGTTTCATATGCAACATATTCTCTGGCCTCGACTACGTTGTTTGGTAGAAATATTTGAATTCCCCTAATGATCAGAATGCTCCTTTGATCCTCCTCTTGGATGGTGAGGGTGTTTAACTTCTCATCATATTCATTCACATGGTCTCCAAATCCACATGAATCTTCATCTATCAGCACTCATTGCTGACATGAACTCACTTATGAGCTCCTGAGACTTTCAGATAGTCTCATTTATTTCCCCCTTCCCACCTGGCAGTCTATGAGATCAACCGATCCCATATCATTTCCCACCTGGAAGTTTGAAATTTCAACACTTCTCCTTTGGTAGCATACGACACCTCCACCTGATCTATTTCCATTTCCCACCTGGCAACTTGAAAGTCCAATTCTACCCACCTGGCAGTATGAATTTCCACTATTGTCTTCCTGACAGTCTATGAAATCCTCCAATTATCTCATTTCATTGCCCACCTAGAAATATGAAAATCCATCTCTT